>LPNX011113752.1:95832-187091 GCA_001517045.1 Pseudotsuga menziesii | reverse complement strand
ATTATTTTCCCATCTCTTCAAGCTTGTTAAAAAATGAAGAGGGAACTGAGTTTACTTTCCTGGACTCGTTAAAACTTAACAGGGAAGGTAAGGAAGAAGTTTTGTCTTGTTTTCAGTAATGACAGCATGTCATCCTTGAACATAGCACTCTTTGCTTTCCGATATCCATGTTTCAGTATACACTTGTGTTCAGCTATCACTTTGAGTTTTGACTCCTCCTCTTGTCCATTATACCTGGGGAATCTGATCATGTCTCCTACATGACAGATAAGTCTAGTTGTTCTATCTATCCGTTGTATGCTGCCTTGGGTCATCCCTGTGTCGTGCTCACTGTTCAAGGACTATACTCAATGTCTGACCTATCACCTGATCCCATCACTGTTATATCTGTTATCCCTTTACTTGTGTCTCCCTTCTTTTGCCCAGTTCCTAGTCACTCTTGTGATCTGTTGGAGGATCCATTGCCTTCCTTATCACAGTATGGTTCCGTTTCAGAACCTCTTGATGACGAAGACCTAGAGTTTTGACGATAGTACCTCTGGATTCACTTTCATAATTGGTGAATTCCTTTGCTTCAGTTGTCAATTATCATTTATTGGTTGACAAACTGTTGAATCCTCTCCATGTTCGACTTCAGCTTACCCTTATTCACATGGCTTGGATTGTACTGGTTCTTTGGGATCATTTATGAAGACCTTAGTCCCTCATTTTGGACTAAGTTGCGTAAGACCATGTTCTATTATGATATCCAGCTCCCAGCTTTTTGAAGACTCATCATTATTGTATTGTGGCTTTGATCCACCTTTGTAACATACGTGGTTTCTACCCGTATCATATGATGTAATCAAATCTTGTAAAGGAGCTAGTGTTCCAGTAAATTGAACTTAGCATCCTCAGATGTAACTTTGTATCTCACATTATTATGTATTTGTTTCAGGTACTCTCTCTACTCCATTGGATTTCTGAGTTTCTCCAGAGTTAAAGATTATAATGTATTTCGGCCATCATTCCCCTCTGACCTCACACATTAGGGGGCATCTGTTATACACCTGAATGGCACCTCTCCGTCCGAGTGCTGATATCCCTCATGTCGGCACACAAAAGGACACTTATGGATAGAGGTTTTCCCTTAACACTATAGCATGGCTTGTCATGAAATACATTCTACCTTCATCCAGCTAGTTACTTTGCCATTTTTCCATGTTGGGATGTATTCGCGACTCTCCTTTTAGACAACTCGCGCATCATTCGCGAGTATCCCTTACAGCAAGTCGTGAATCCATGTATTAGCGGGTTGCGCTTATACAGAGTCGCGAATCATTCGCGGGTTGCTCTACTACATACCCGCGAATGTGCTTCTTAACATGAAAACATAAAAACATGCGCTAATGGGAGTTTAGTTAAGTTATTTTACTTAATCTGCCTAACTGCTACAACTTCCCCAACCTTCGAGAACTGCCTTATTTCACCCATATAAATACAGGCCTTGGGGAAGGTTGTAGGGACTTACACTTTAAGAGCAAAGTTATGCTGGTAGATTGTTCACAGAAGTCTTTGGAGCAGTGAAACTCAGAATCCTTTGGTGACAGAGGATTCCTTGTCTCAGACGTTTGGTTGTACTCTGAACTTTCTCATTATTGATAATAAAGAGATTACTTCTTCCACATGTGTTTCATATATCTTGGTTTGATAATTGTTTATGCTTCAATATTTCATATTTGATTTATCTAACCTGTTAATATATATATATATGAATCACTCTGTATCTGGAAGATTGTTTCTGAACAGGTGAAAGAGGAGTGAACCTTGAAGACTTTGGAAGTGGAGTAGATTGGAAGAGGACTAGCAAGGATCGAACTTCGTTTAACAAGTAAGTTCTTGTAACCCTCCTATTTCCTATTCTGCACTTTAGAAGTCAATTGTCTGCAAGTGTTTGAGTATGTTGGTAACCCCCGACCTACGATTATTAGGTGCATAATCCCTTACAACAGTCCTCCCTAAAGACACCTAAGGCAATGTTTGATGCCCTAACCAAGCTATTTGAAGGGAAGAACATAAACCAGAAGATGACTTTGAGGAACTAGTTGAAGAGTGTGAAGATTCAAAATGCAGAGACCATACAGTCATACTTCACAAGGGTCTCTCAGATCAAGGAACAACTTGAAGCAGTAGATGAAGAAGTAGAGAATGCAAAAAATGTGATGACCACCTTGAATGGCCTCCCTAGATCATGGGACTCTTTTATTCAAGGGATCTGTGCCAGAAAGAAGCTAGTCAAATTCAGTAGATTGTGGGAGGAATGCTCACAAGAAGAAGCTCGGATAGTAGCTCGAGAAGAAAAGATGGGAAGTGAAGATCAAGCTCTCACAGTACACTTCAAGAGTAGCAGAAAAAACTATCACAAAGGTAATCCTTCTAACCAGAAAAGTAATCTTAGAAGATATAATAAATATTTGTCTAAAATCAGATGCTATACATGTGACGAGAAAGGACACTATGCTAGAGAATGTCCTAGAAACAAAAATGGCTCTCACAAGAAGAAGGCAAGCAAGAAAATACATCATGCTCACATTGCAGAGGATGATGAACCTACCAGAAAGAAAGCCAAAGAAGAAAGTGAAGATTCTTCTAGTGAAGAAGAATATGTTCTGATTTCTGCCCTCACAGGCGCTGTTACACATGGAAGCAATGATTGGCTCATTGATAGTGGGGCTTCCAAACATATGATAGGATTCAAGGAATCCTTTGTGAAACTTTCCGAACATGAGTCACCTCACAAGATGAAACTTGGAGATGACTACCAGTATCCAATAAAAGGTAGTGGTGAATCCTCCTATAAACTAGATTCTAGAAAGTCTATGAAGATGAAGGATGTCCTATTTGTACCAGGACTAAAGAAGAACCTTATCTCAATATCTACATTGGATGCAAAAGGCACGAGGGTTGCATTTATAAATGGCCAAGTCCTTATGTGGCCAAAAGGAAAGACTATAGATGATGCAGTAGTGATTGGAGAACAAGAAGGAGGACTATAAAAATTGAAGGGGCATCCAGAACAAGCCTTGGTCCATGACTCGGTAGAGCCAAATGAACTTTGGAATAGAAGGCTTGCACATGTGCACTATAGGGCACTACCATTTGTAAGCAAAGCTGTTGAAGGTCTTCCAGAAACACAGACAAAACATGACAGTGTTTGCAAAGGATGTGCGAAAGGAAAGAACACAAAGAAGACATTTCCAAGTAGCGAGAGCAAGGAAAAAGGAATCTGGGAAATCATTCACTCCGATGTATGCAGGCCAATGTCATCCAGTTCATTAAGCGGGTATGTATACTATGTTTCTTTTATTGATGATTTTTCTAGAAAGACATGGATATGCTTCTTGAAGAACAAAGATGAAGTATTCAACAAGTTCAAAGAATTCAAATCCTTGATCGAGAACCACACAGAAAACAATATCAATACCTTTCGATTAGATAACGGTGGAGAATTCACATTAAATGAATTCAAAGAATAATGCATAGATTCAGGGATTAAGAGGGAGTTGACCAATCCATATAATCCACAACAGAATGGGGTTACAGAAAGGAAGACTAGAACGATCATGGAAGCCGCAAGGGAAATGCTTCATGATAAAAAAATTTCCATGCATCTATGGGTAGAAGCTACCAGGACAACTGTGTATGTACAGAACCATACTCCACACAAAGTACTCAAGAACAAAACACCTAAAGATGTCTTCTCCGACAAGAAACCAGAGGTCATCCATCTCAGAATATTCGGTTGTCCATTATATATACACATTCCAAAAGAAAAGAGGACAAAGTTAGATCCTTCTGGAAAGAAGGGTATATTTGTGGGATATAGTGAAAGCTCGAAAGCTTATAGAATATACTTCCCAGGATTCAAGAAGATCGACATTAGTAGAGAGGTAACATTTGACGAAGATTCATCTTACAACAAATCCAGAAAGAGACTAGTCGAAGACTCTAAAGAAACAAAAGTACCCAGAATCCCTAATACAACAATAAACGAAGCAAATCCAGAAGAGGATTGAGAAATGGAAGAACCTCAGGAACCTGTAGATCCACCCCAGGAGAAGAATCCTCACAAGAGGAAACCTGCATGGGTACGAGAGGCTATCCAAGGTGCATAAAGATATGGGGCTCCAGAAGAAATACATAGAGAAAGGAAGAGAACTAGGTCCTGCTCTGGATATGTAGCCCTATTATGTGACATCATTGATAAAGAACCTTCCAACTATGAAGAAGCGACATAGAAGAAAGAATGGAAGGATGTTATGATCAAAGAGTACCAGTGGATCATGAAGAATGATGTCTGGGTTGTTGTCCCTAGACTAGAGAGGAAGTCTGTTGTGACTTCCAAGTGGATCTACAAGATCAAGCATGCTGTAGATGGTAGCATAGAGAAATATAAAGCAATATTTGTGGCTTGTGGCTTCTCCCAGAAAGAAGGAATATATTATAAAGAAAATTTTGCACCTGTAGCTAGATACAATTCCATCAGATCAGTACTTGCTCTGGTTGCAGTAATGAAATGGAAGATACACTAGATGGATCTCAAGACTGCTTTCTTGAATGGTGTAGTGGAAGAGGAAGTGTATGTGGAGAAAGCACTTGGTTTTGAGACACATGACAGGGAGACTCATGTGTGTAAATTAAAGAAATCCTTGTACGGTTTGAAATAGGCACCTAGGACATGGTACGACAGAATTGATAGCTTCCTATCCAGTTTGGGATTTACTAAGAGTAAAGCATATTCCAACCTTTACTACAAGGTTGAAGAAGGAAACCCAATGATACTCCTACTGTATGTAGATGACCTATTTGTAACATCTATGGATGGGTTGATTGATGGCACGAAGAGGAAGCTTGATACCGAGTTCGAGATGAAGGACTTGGGTATGATGCACTACTTTCTAGGCATGGAGTTGTGGCAGAATGCGGATGGAATCTCCCTAGGGCAAGGGAAGTATGCAATAGAGATCCTGAAGAGGTTCGGGATGATGGACTGCAAGGCCATAACCACACCTATGGCACCAAACCTGAAGCTATTGAGTGATGCTTCATCAGAGCCATTTTGATATGACTGTGGGATTGGCTCCCACATGATCAGATAGAAGTGCAGAGCCATTCTGATATGTCTGTGGGATTGGTTCCCACATGATCAGATATAAGTGCAGAGCCATTCTAATATGACTGTGGGATTGGCTCCAACATGATCAGTTGTAAGTGCTGGGCCCTTCCATGGATCGTAGTAGTTGTGTCCTACCATGCCACTGGTTGTAAGTGCTGGGCCCTTCCACAGATGATAGTAGGTGTGTCCTATCATGCTGATGGTTGTAAGTGCTGGGCCCTTCCACAGATGATAGTATGTGTGTCCTATCATGCTGATGGTTGTAAGTGCTGGGCCTTTTCATAGATGATAGTAGGCGTGTCCTATCATACTGGTGAATGTAAGTGCTGGGCCTTTTCGACATGGTTCTTGGATGTGTTCCTCCCATGGTCGGATGTAAGTGCTGGGCCTTTCTAACATATTGGTGGATGTGTTCCTCCCATAGTCAGATGTGAGTGATGGGAGTGCCTTTCTGACATGGTGGTGGATGTGTTCCTCCCATGGTCAAATGTAAGTGCTGGGCGAGCCTTTCTGACTGGGTCAGATATAAGTGCTAAAGAAGATGAAGACCTACATGGAGGCTAGGCCTACAACCAACATGAAAAAGGGCTGGCTCTGTAGAACTTCTTGTGATGAGTAGAATTGAGAGATAACACCATTTGATTGTGATGATCCAGCAATGATGATCTAGTGATGATCCAGTGATGATATAGACTTGATGAAGATCCAGTGATGATCTAGACTTGATGATGATCCAGACTTGATGAAGATCCAGTGATGATCCAAACTTGATGATGATCTAGTGATGATCCAGACTTGATGAAGATCCAGTGATGATCCAGACTTGATGAAGATCCAGTGATGATCCAAACTTGATGAAGATCTAGTGATGATCCAGACTTGATGATGATCCAATTATGATCCATACTTGATGTAGATCCAATGATGATCCAGACTTGATAATGATCCAGAGTAGAAGACTTGTGCTGATAAATTGTGTCAAGATAATACCTTCCTAGTTAAGAGGGAGTGTTGATGTATTTGTAACTTCAGAATGTATTCACTTGTATATCTTATGTATTGTACCCCGATGTTCCTATCAGAAAATATCAGTAATGTAATTGAGTCATGTCATACCCCGATGTTCCTATCGGGAGAATCATTAATGTAAACAAGTCATGTAAAGTCATAGAGGGTAACCCTCCTTATTGACCAAGGGTTAAGGTCCCCGTAGTTGTGGGGAACTAGGGTTATTAGACTCTCTTAGAGAAGTCGACCCCGATGAGTTAATGTCAAGTTGAAAACAAGTATAAATAGAGAGCGAGCCTCTCTATTTATCACATAGTCACTCACACTCAGTGGCAGCGCATAACTGAGAGAGAGAGAAGAAGCTAGGACAAGAGAGAGAGAGACAACTGCTGTCGGGAGATCATCTTTGTATATTTGGGTTTTACTTTTGGTGCTCATTCTATCTCTGAGGAAGTTGTGGGGTTTTCTCCTTTATGGTTTCCCCAAGGAAAATAATTTTGATCATTGTCTCTTGTGATTGATTGTTGTTCTTGTTATTCTCTTAGTAAAGATCCTAAGATCATATTGTTGAAATAGATAAAAATCTAACAAACTATACAAAAGACCCCACTACTATCCAAGATCATAGAGTAAGAAGTTCGTGACCTGATTAGTGCTTAGAAAAAGGGAACCTTGTCCCTCACACATCACCTTCTCTCCCTTATCGTAATTTTACTGACATCTTTTATGCTGCAGCTTTTGAAGGGGCTCCTACTTGTAGCACTAGTTTTTCTCATGAGGTAGGGCATCACGTTTCATGGGCCAATATAATCCAACCAATGGGTACTTGGAACCCACTAGAGATGTCAAGAGAAGAGCAAAGAAGGAGAGATGAAACTCAACAGAGTATTATGACCACATATACCATAAAAGCTTTGGCACATGTCAAAGTCTTATGAAGGTATGATATTGCCACTAAACAATGTATTTTGTGACTATATTGGAACTTTTGGTGCATATGAAATACAAGGAGATGAAGCCACAATATTGGAGAGCTTTGGAAATAATATTAAACATAATTTTTATCCTACCCAAGGATGATAGTTCCATGGTTTAAGGACCAACCAACATCATTTATAGTAAATATCTTAAGGCAACCTTCTTCAGTAGTGACTACAAGAAACAGTTGGAAATACATCACCAACAATCATTAATTCTTGAATGTTAGGGTGAAGGCATTAGAGGCGGAGAAGGAAAAATAATAGACTTGTTTGTTGATGATATGAAAAGGGAAACATGAGGCTAGTGATGATATTTCCCTTTGAAGGGAGAAATATGAGAAAATAAAATCCCTAGAAAGATGAAGGATGGCTATCACCATCCCAGTTACACAAAAAATGTTAGATGAGTAGAAAAAGTTGACCGATGAAGTGAATTTCTTGAAAACAGAGAAAACATATCTAACAAATAATATAGAGTACAATTCATGAGCGAGAATCTGATCATGGGATTATGGGGTATTTAATATTTAAATTAGAATAAGCCAATGCCACAATTGACTCCTTGAAGCATGAGATTAGAGAGTTCCATACATAGCCAACCATAACATATTCCAACACCCAATAGGTTTCTTCCACTGACTCCATATCAAAATTAGAGATGTTAAATGAAAAGATAAACCAAGAATTGATGGAGTGGAGGACTAAAGATGGAAACAACACCATGAATGTAGTGAAAGTTGATGATCTTGTTGAAATTAGGAAAGCAAAATCAAAGGTTTAAGGGGAAGATCTCAATGCAACAAAAAATAAGTTTCATGAAGATAAAAAATAAATTGTTGGGCTAAACAAAGAGATACAATATTAGAAAGCCGGGCTTGAGGAAGCCCTTAATGAAGCAAGGATGGTTAAGACCTTCTAGGACATAAATATTACGATTTGGGAACATGTCTTATAGGATTTCCCTTCAATATGTCACCTCTAATTTTATTTCAAGTTTAACATTTTGGATTAATAAGTGACCAAATGGCTAGACAACACATGGTAGGATATTCAATCTAAAAACAACTAAAGTGGCAAAATGGGTCATAAAGGCACTTTCTACTTAAGAACTAGGAATGTTGGACACCTGATATAGGGATCTTGTCTATATTGACATAGAGACATGCATCAACAAGTTCAATACATGGAGGATAATTAAGAATAAAGTTGTGGACTCATAGAAGCTCATACAAACTTTCTTGGAAGATCTTAGGACAATGATCAATCATGGTCTACCTTTTCCTTGGGAAGATAATTTGAATTTGGACGGAGAGGATGTTTGGAAGAAAATATTCCAAAAATGTATGCCTAGGTTGGTGACCTTGCTTGATAAACATACCATCCCTACTATTGTAGGAATATATAATTAGTTAAGACCATCTATTTCCACATGGTCCTCGCTAAAGAGAATGATCCAAAACCTCAAGGATATTGATTAAATCCCTTAGTACAAATTGGATAAAGCCTTTAGGAAATTTGAAGGAAGGAATGAACATTAATCAACATGGTCTTAGGTTCATGAGTAACTTGCATTATTTTATGGTAAAAAGAGATCATAGTAGAGCAACACAAGGAATTGTACCATTATCCTGAAGACCTCCAAGTCAGATGGGGACTTCCCAACCTCCTCCCCCAAGATGAAAAGCACCAAAAACAAAAAGTAATGATTCAAATCAATATATAGGAAGATGGGGATTCTCTAAGTTTCAGTTATTTTCGAGGGACCTTAACAATAAAACAATGAATCAAATGGGATATGAAGGATAGGGACAACACAACATTTTCTAGTTTTTGATAAACACTTGATAATTGAGAAATGATAACTCTCCCTTAATAGCACATAACATCAAGCATGTCGGTCACATCATCCATGCATGCCAATTTGAAAATGGATGAGTCATCATGAGAGGATTACAATTTATAAAAGGGGGACTAGTTTCAGAAGGGGAGATAAATCAACACCCCACATCTCACTTTAGCCTATAATCATTAGCGATTGGCCAATTTGAGCATTAGGAATAAAAGACATGGAAGTGAAGGAAGAAAGTTTCAGCCATTATGAATGAACAAGGATATTGGGCTGGAGGTTCACTTGGAAAAATAAGAATAGGGAGGACAATTCATAGCTTGGGTTGACATTAAATCTACATTTTTTGTAGAGGTAAGAGAGATTAACTTGAATAAGAGTTGATAAATTGGTTTGTGGGTGAGTTTTGAGAGGAGTGAAAGCAATTGCATTGTATTTTTTTTGAATGTGTAAAATTGAAAGAACCTTTTAACCAATAGAAGCATTAACAATAATGAGAGCAAGGTAACCATTTTGAAGGTAGAGTTTTCCCAAATTGAGTTTTTGCAAGGTATATTGTGTGTCATTTATGTCCATGTGATTGCATAATTTTAAGTTTATTCATAACATATAACTATTTATTTATTACCCGTTAATATTCGTGTTGATGAATCTCTAAGGCCACAGGCCTAAGATTACATATCATATGGTTATTAAAGAATATTTATTGACCTTATGGGGGTGGAGGGTGGGGAGGAAAGGGTGGAAATTACACATGAAAGTAGTCAATACTAAGAAAGCTCCTGGAAGGTGAATATTTAGTTCCCTTAAACCTTGAAATTGGTACTAGATGAAGAAGACAACCAAATCCAAACTAGACCATGGGTGATGAAAAATAAATTAGTGAAGCCTCGTAAAGGATAACCTATTTGGAGAGTTAGATGGTACATATGGCCCTGGATGTTCCTTATATGGCATGGGAAGTGACTCAAATGAACAACAATGTTGTTTACTTGGTTTCCACTTGGGTACAAGAAAAGAAGAAGAAGAAGAATAAGCTTCATGAATCAAGATCTAGTTCAAATGAAGAAGGTGGAGGTGAGGAAAAACCAAATGCGGAGAAACCAAATAAAGAGAAAGGGAATGCAAAAAAATTCAAGTATCATTCAAATTAGAGGCAAAAAATGACATTGAGCCACATGTAGGTAGATGTATTAAAATTAAATTAATGGTTGGAACTATAATTTTATTTCATTGTGCAATATATTAGTGGATCACATATAATTGATTTTAGTCATTTGAAGTTAGAAGTTCAAGCTTTGACTTGGTGGGAAATTGATACTAATAATATAATACTGGGAAGTGGACCACTTATGACTGATTGGGAAGTGTCATAGAAGATGATTAAGTTATGAGGCTATCCTTTTAGTTATGAGGAGGAACAAAAACAAAGTTATCTTTACCTCAAACATAGATAAGGAAAGACTGTAGGAATTCACCATTGAGTTTTGAAAGAGAAAATTCTATTAAGGGACGTCTCCTAAGAATATAGATGTTCTTATCAAGTGCATGGGAGCTATGCATAGTCACCTTACAAGACAAGTGATTCTATTCAAATTTAAGATCATTAGTCACCTTGAAGGAGATAAGAAGAACAACAATTTACTGAGTCAAAGTAGACACAACTGCAAGAATACCCACCCAAAAGGGGGAAAGAAGAAGGGGGAATGTAAAGAAAACAATCTAGTTATAGTTGCTAAAGAAAAATAGGACTTGAATAAGCATTGTGATGTTGATGTCCATACAAAGGAGGGTTGTGGTATATTTCACCCTAAGTTGAGACCCAATTTGTCTAAACAATAACATAAGAAAAATAAAACTTTATTGGTTGTAGAAGGTTATCAAAGAGTTGACATCATTCCAGTCATTGAAGGAATGATCACTTGTACTTAAATTCAAAGAGTAATAGATTCAATACTATTAGAAGGAGGAAATATACATGATTGAAAACTCTGGCATAAATATCCAACTACATAAATCTAAGGTAGATTGCTTGTTTGACCCTGGATCATGGCCAAATTTGATTTCAACCGAACTATTTGAGAAACTTAGATTTTACATGCATGACCATCCTCATCCATATCCAATGGGTGGGTGGGAGAATATAGGAAATAAGTGTCACAAATCAATGCAAGTTTAAATTTACCATTAGAGTGAACTTCATTGAGAATATAAAGAATATCTCATTCCATTGGAGATGTTTAGAGTAATCTTGGGGAGGCCTTATCTCTATGTAAGAAAAAACCATATTTAAAATAAGGGCTAACCAATACATAGTAAAGTATGGGAAGTATTACATTATTCATGCACATAAAATCAAATCAAATCTATAAACAATAAGTGCAGACTAGGCTAGGAGGTTGATTGGGACACACACAAAGTTTGCATTGTTGTTTTTGAGATAAGAGAAATAACAAGGAAAATGTAAGATGGATATTAGTGCATCCTTTAAAGGACGTGACAACAAGTAGATGCAACATTTAAACAATTGAAAGTCATACCACGAAGTGTTTCAAGAACTTAATTTTTTTCTACCTAAGAGGGAAATTGAACATGAGTTGTAATTGTTGCCATAATTTGATATATTATGTAACATTGGTTTGTATAATAGCTCATTTTAGAGTTAGATGAAGTGATGAATTGGGAAAGTTGTTTGAGAAAGGAGTCACAAGGCCTAGCTCTTCAACTTATGGGCCACCCATCATCATAGTGCCTACAATGGATTGAAGTAAGAGGATGTGCACTGATTATTGGGAATTGAATAAAGTGATCATTAGTAGATAATAACATTTTCCAAGGATGGATGACAAGTTTGATTAATTGCAAAAATATAAGTTCTCCATGAGGTTGGACTAAAATTAGGCTATTATCAAGTGAAAATAAAAGATGAAGACACTTGGAAGGAAACATTCAGGGCATTAAGGTAGGATTTCTATGAATGTTTAGCTATGCCTACTGGATTATGTTATGCACTTGATGAATTATGTGCTTTGTCCATTTATAGATTCATTTGTAGTTTTATATCTAAATGACATATTGATCTTTAATGCTACTCACAAATAACACATTTCACATTTGAAATATGTTCTAGACTTTTTCAAGGAGGAGTATTTGATTAACAATCCCACGAAGTGTGAAATTGGAAAAGACTCCTTGGTGTAATTTGGACACATGATTTATAGAGGAGAGTTAAAGGTTGATCCATATAATATTGAATCCATTAGTAAATGGCCTACACCTACCAGAGTGGCAAAGACAAATAATTTCATGGGAGAAACTCAATATTTGTGGAAGTTTATTTTATCATTTTAGCAGCAGTTGCACCACTCCATTTCATAGTAGTAACATTTAAAGAGTTTCCATTGAGGAAAAAAATCAAATATCTTTGAAGAGATAAATAAGTCAAACACCTATGTTGGCCATGCCCAATCTGCAACAACCTTTTGAAAATGAAACAGATGCAAGTGGGTATACCATTGGGATAGTCCTTATTCAAGAAGGATGACTAGTTTAATACCATTAAGAGTTGTTCCTTCGAGTAGTCCACAACTACCATACTTATTATACAAACTCTTTTCCATGATTTATGCATTCGATAATTAGGAACACTATCTTATGGATAAGGAAACCATAATCCATATTTACCACCAATCGGTGTAGTACTTGTAGAGTTAAATAAAAATACAACATGTAATAAATCAACAATTCCATTTGCTTATCAAAAATATGAAATATGTGACAAACACCCACGGGGGTTAGAGCAATTAATAACGAGTAATTGAGATGAGAAGGTGTAAATGGAAGGTCTCGAGTTCAAATCCCCTATGGGTACTTATTTATAGGAAAAAAAAGATGTGATAAACACATTGGATAATATGTTGTCCATGTTACACATGCAAACAATTGTAGCCACGAGAGTTATTATGAAACTCTATCCCTTCACAAATGATATACTAAGTTAATATTACAAGGGGGGTTGATTTTGGGGATGTTTTTCAACAACTGGAGTAAAAATTGGTTGTTGTTTTATAAGGAAATGAATATCATCATCAAGATGGGATACTCTACAAGGTTGGAAAGTTGTGAATACTTTTGTCCCCTTAGATGTTCTAGGTTGTTATGGAACTATGATAGGGCATGAGAAAACTCAATTTATTGCTCAATATTTTTAGAGACATGGTTTTCATGATTTTTATTTGAAAATATGCAAATGTACATGATAGAGGATATGTTGATTACAAGGCTTTCTACTTTAGAGAAATTTACCAGGTTTATATTTAGTAATCAGTGTACTGTGAAGTGAATGGAGAAGATTATGAGAGAAAATGAAGTGTGTAAAGTACCCTTAGGGATAAATATTATACTTCTAGGTGACAAAAACCATACTAAGCAATAAAGAATTCAGTAGTTCAGATAAATGTAATTTGAATCTTGATAAAACTCATAATAGTGGAAACGAAGACATTCACACATTAAACAATAATGAAACCTTCATACACTATTCAAAAGATGAAAATCTATGGGGAAATTAGGTCATCCAAATGAAATCATAATTCCACATTTGATACTCAACACATCCATTCCATGAATATGGTGAAATAGTAGGCCACTCAAAGCTTTATTAATATCTAGAAGTATTAAAGGATCGAATAAGCCTCTAAATCTACACATGAATATTACAATAACATAAGAAGAGTGTTACAAGCTGACATAAAATTGAGATCTGAATCTCATGGATATTTTTGTTTGTTGAAAGCCTTCCTAGTCCTCATACAATTTGATTATGTAGTCTTTAGAGAGAACATCTTTAAAAAATCATGATTATGCTTCTAGGATCCAAATTTTCATTTTATAGCTGATGGTTGTTTCTTGATACTACCCCTAGTTTATTAGCTATGTAAAAATTGCTTTACTGCTTCTTGATTTGATTTTACTCTTATTTACTGCTTTGAAAATGTTTTTCCTGTGCATTGCTTATCCATAAATGTCTCTTCAATTTTTGTTTCTCTTGTAACTGAATAATTGTCACTATTGCATTTGGATGCAAATTCTAACATCCTATTGTCTCTCTATCTGACATCTCGAAGTTGGAAAAAAACAAATGTGGAATGTTGCAAAAATTTCATCGAAACTTCTACAAATTCCTACAACATTGGTATCACGATCTCTGAATGAATTTCAAGGAAATATATGACATTGTTATACTTGGTCTCCATTACGTCAGTCGCACATTATAATATAGATGAGGGTCGAATACTGGGTCATTGATAAGACTTAGGGATTACGGCCTTTGAACGAATTTTGCACTAGCTATGAAATTGCTCTACCTCCCATCCTTTATTTAAAAAGTGCCATAATAGATATAAGGGGTAAAGACTAGATTATCGATGTCACAACAATGATGTCGGTAGAAATTCAGAATATAGATGAGGGTCAAAGACATATTGTTGATTTTATAGAAAGTTTCTTGGGAGGATGTTGGAATGGAGATGAGGGTCCAATGGAGATGACATAACAAATTTATCTGGAGGACTCCATAATGGGGATGACATAGAAACTTTGTAGGTAGGATGCCAAAATTTTGATGTATCTCCTATAATCAAACATTGAATTCTATTGACTACCCCACATTGACATCAATTGGGATATATTGTTAATGTTTTACCCATAATTTCGAATTCTAGTGTCCAATATGATCCATATTTTATCCAAGGTTAGAAGTCAGAGGACAAGGAACTTGTAAATGTGGTAGATATATCATCCTTACGGGAAAGTGGCATGCATGCTAAGAGAATTCGCAGGATACGAACCATCAACTTATGTGTTTGTAATGAGAATGGGAGGTGATATTGTCTTCAAATGATCACCTTTGATTCTCATTACTTACACATAAGTTGTTGGTTCGTATCCTGCAACATCTTGTAACTTCTCATAGCATGCTTTCCACTTTACCGCAAGGATATACATCGACCACCTTTGTGAGTTCCATGTCCTCTAACTTATAACTTTGGATAAAATTTGGAAAATATTGGACACTAAGCTTCCAGATGACGGGTGTAACCTCAACAATATATCCCAATCTAGATAATTTCTACGAGTGGCAGTCAACATAAGTTTGTATTTGACTAGTTACTAGGTCAATACTATAGCTTCTTGCAAAAACAAGTAAGAGTAAAAGCATTTATGCTTTGTAGTTTTTTCACTCTCTAGATAAACAATAAAACATAAAAACCTCTAATAGAAACATAATATTAAATCTAACATTTTTTTTCCTTGGAAAAAAAGCATAAATTTATTTCATCCAAAGAGAGAAAAAATTAAATTTTGTAGATATGCATCTCTGCATATTTGTAGATAAAGTTCAAACACAAAGGATGTGATGTCAAAGCAAAAACCAAAGCATTACATCCAAAATAAATAGCCTAGCTGTCCACAAAACCAGGGTTCCATAGCATGAGAAAAAGTTGATTGTTCACATAACAACCACTTGCGGACCGATCCATAGAATTAACAAGAAAGAAAACTGTCCAAAAATATGCTTAAACAGTCTTTATGCAAATAATTTGTCTTTAGAAAATGTTCACTGAAAACAAAAGTAGACAGTCCAAACAGTAACTGTCCACGACACTCTAAATCATAACAAAACAATAAGTCGGCAAGAGTTTGTTCACAAAAATTTATTGTGGTGTCGCCACCTCAATAAATGGCCGATGATAGTATTGATAAACAATATTTTCTAATCGCTCCTTAACCTTCCACAGGCCTGTAGCCAGCTAGAGCCCCTCCTTCGAGGCTGAGCCCGCCTGGCAGTTGTTCTCCCTGTAAACATGTTCGCATGAAAACATATCAAAAGTTTCCATGACATCCCAAATAGAAATTAAAATGTTTTGTAGACGTAAATCTCTGCAAGTTTGGATCCTCTTGATCTAGTTTATCACATTCAAAGAGTCTCCATAAACCTTTAAAGGGCTACACCCCTTCTCTGCTACAAAAATGAGGAGTAATTTTAGACTTAAGTGTTCAACAAGATTGTTTCTACCCTCACCCAACCCTGCTCTCAGTTCAAAAGAATGATTTTCAGCCAAATGTAGAATTTCACCCCCCCCGCAAAGATTAGTCTTTGAAGCACCATAAAAAAACCCCAAGGTGAGGTCCTATCAATCTCAAGGTTCAAAACTTCTCTCTGATTTGCAACCCTGATATGTTGAGGAAGTGCTTGGGAAATCCCACATGCCATACTTGCAGTTATAGTTGGAGTGCATAATTTATCATTGAAAACAAGGTTGTTCCTAGCAAACCATATACCCTAAGTCACCAGTAAAGGAAGAGCAATCATAACTTCCACCTTCTCAGACCTTCACCATCTCTCCAAGGCTAACAGAATCGTTGCCCCTTCCCATCTACACTCCGGTCCCAAAACCAGAATCTTGAAACATTATTTCCACACCTCCACACAAAAAGGGCAATGAAGAAATAGATGGACAACAGATTCCCCATTTGCCCCACACAACACACACCACCCAAGTCCAGAGAAACCCCATTTGTAAAGGTTATCCCAAATAGGGATCTTGTTTTCTAAAACACACCACCAGAATATTCTGGTTTTGGGAGGGCTATGAATTTTCCATAACTTCTTCCACCACCATTCAATCCTATGATCAAAATCAAGGTAACTGAGTTTTATATAACCCTCCTTTGGGGAATATTTACCACTTGGAGCCGAGTCCCAAATGAGTTCGTCCTCCCCCTCCCGAAGCTGTACCTATGAAAGGTTTAATAACCAATATATTGACTCAATTCCTCCTCTTCCTATTCAGGTAGTTCAAATATGGATGTCGGTTGGATGTCGGTCGCCAAGATTGTGACCATCTATTTTCCTAGTACTAGAGAAGCAAGTTGGGAGAGGTAAATAATATCGCGCTGTCTTAAGGACTCCACCAAAATTTCAAAAATTCTATACTGTTGATTGTAACCAACCCATGGGTCTTCGCCCACCCACAACCTCCTACCATTTCCAATATTCCAAGCTAGATTGTCTTCTATAACATCAAAAGTTTTAACAACCGCCTTCCATATGAATATTAAATCTAACATAAATAAATAACTAAAATTTTCAACGCTATAATATTCAAAAGAAATTCTCAATACCCGTGTCACCCAAACATCAATAGTTCATAATGCCTACAACATTGTTGGAACATTGGAGTGTATCATATGCACACAAGCACATGAGATTTATAGTCAACAAAAAATATATACTAGATACTTAGAATTTAGTTAAAAATAAAGAAAGAATTAATGTTTTTATTATCTTATCAATAAAATTTAAATCGAAAGATGTGAAAGTACATACTTGCTTGATCTTCACTTGGTTTCAAGAATAATTATTTCTCTATTGAATAAGGCCAACTGTGTGAAGGTGGAGTCTCATTCGCCCCCCCCACCCCCCGCCCCACATCACTCTCAATTCCCCTTATTCCATCTATCATTTCCAGAATAGTACCCAATATATTATATCAACAGAGTTCATTATAGAAAAATCTAAGTGCAAGCTTTCTCTACCTAACAACTCCAACTACGTGAAGGTGGAAGCTCATTTTCCCCCTAACTACCCCCCTCACATCACTCTCAATTCCTGATAGCCCATCTATCTACTAATGTTATAGAAATTAAATTAACAACAAATGATAGAACATGTGGATTCCATAAGAAAGATCTTTTACAAAAAAGTACCAAATATATTATATCAACAAGGTTCATTAGGGGTGGTAGGTGCGGGGGAGGGGGGGGGGTCGTGACCTTGATGGATAGGAAGGATAAATCTATGCTTTGGTTATAGGGAAGGAAACAAATGACATGGCAAGAGCCTTTTCCCTTTCCCTTGGCTTGTTATTTCTCCAAGAACAAGGAATCGACAACATAAATGTGCTAGGAGACTCTATGATGATAATTTGAGCACTATGCACATGAGTAGCAGGTGATTCCTCACCTCTTGGGAAAACTATGAGAAGGATAAGGTCCATTTATTCATCCTTTCTAAGTATCACTTACCATCATGTTTGAAAGTATCACTTACCATCACATCCTAAGGAGAAATAATGAGATGTCCGATTACATTGCGAACAAAGGGTCCCACTTCAATCAAGGGGCCTTGAAATAAGGAAGGGGCACAACTTACCTCCATGTGTCATAAAATCACTACATTGGGCACACGTTCAACTTCGAGAGAACATGCCTAGCCGACGGTGAAAGGGTACAATATATTGAAAGGGAGGATATAGATGAGATGAGATCCTTCATTGCTCGCACACGTGATCAAATGTTAAGTCGATTGTAAGAGATGGTTCACAACTTCTATTACACAAGTGATTAAGAATTAAGAGGGATGGAATTATCATGCAAGAACCAAATTGTTAGTCATAAGCTGGAGGGGAAGCAAATTTTAGAGGAAGTGGGCATTAGAATGTGTTGCTCAGAACCAGTCTTGACTACAAGCACCTACCAACATTGGTGCATGCTAAAGGATAAGGTTTTCACAAGTTGGAAGGAGAAGAGAGACAAAGGTCTGGTTCAAAAGTAGTTAGAATAACTACTAATTATAGTGAACCTGGAGAAGGAAGGTGAAATGGCTTGCAATCATTGTTTGTACTTTCATTTGGAAAATTTGAGAAGGGAGGATCATGTCCCGAGGGAGGAAGTGGCAGGTTTGCAGAGGGATATTTCCAACATCTTTGGTGACTAGAAAGACCATATTTCATAACTACAACAAACAGTGGAAGATAATGAGAGGTTCAATTGAAAAGTAGGGTAGGATACTAGCTCGCATCGCAGAGGATCTAAACACTCACCTACATGATCTAGAAGTGGATACAACCCCAAGCCACCTGAACTTGGCTTCTTCTAGGCTCATTGGAAACAACCCTATGCACAATGTGGATGTGGACATGGACAAGAGTAACAATATTGATCCATTTGGATCTTGTTATAATTAATAAGGTCTAAATAATTTATTCTAGTTATGTTCTATTTTATAACTTTACCACTGCTTGTTTGTATTTGCCAATATATACAAGTTTATAGTACTAGTGGAAACAACTATATTTTGATTTGTAAAAGGCATATAAACTATGAAAACCACACTGCCATTTTGATTCAGAAGCAACAAATCCACCTCTATCGTGTTTCCAGAATTTTGAGGTAATTATTTCTTATTCTTAAACAAATTACTAATTGGATGCTTGTGTATGTTTTTAATCAAAACCTTATTTTCAAGGAAAAAATGTACACTCTAGTTATGAAATGAATATATATATATATATATATATATATATACCCGGGTTAGTTACTCTTAAACAAATTACTAATTGGAAAATTGCTTATCTAATTTTTTTATATCAAAATCTCATTTTTAAGGAAAATATCTCTACTCTAGTTATGAAATGAATACTATGAAATTTACATACATATAATATAATGTGAAAGTGAATGCAAATAATTCAAAAGGTATGCATATAAAGTGGTTGCATCTATTGAATACCTGACAAGTGATTGTGACTATGAATTTGAATTCAACCTGTGGCTTTACTTTGGGTTTATACTACAAATGATTGAGTTCAACTAGAGATGGCACTAACATAAATCCAACTAAATATACATGCTAATTAGAATCATTCTAAATATCAATGTTGTTGACTAGTAGAGCACTAAATATGCTTTCCATTTGTCTCATTAATTGGGTTAGTGCTAAAGGCATGTATGAATTGAAAATTGACACTATCTAACCCTAACATACTTTATTTTCCTTAATTTATATCAACATTGTTCATCATTTATGTTGTAAAAAGATAGATATAAGGAAATCTCTCATAAATACATAGTGACTAGATGCCAAAGGAGCACTAAGCACAAACAGATTTGAGAAAATATTCAAAATGAGATAGCGGGTGTTGGAAGGGACATGGCAATTATTGATACTCATTGAAGTGTAGTAGATGAATGTAATGTATAGAGTCTATAGGTTAAAGGGAAATGTACCATCAAAATTGCATAAGAGTTTCCGTATGTTGAACTCGTATAAATTCCTTACTACACAAATATTGGAATGTCTAGAGTTAATCTTGGAGTTGGTAATGAATGCTATACTATTGGACCAATAAATACATCATTTCTTTTAGAGAATTTGGGCTTACTCCTACTTGAACATTTCATGCTAATGTTCCACCAAGGTGAATAAGTTAGGTAGGCTAATGGAATGCCAAACACACTCTCTTTGGTTAATCCTATGAACCACAATGGTGTTCTGTGCCTTTTAATTTTGCAACTAAGCATTGGTATTGATTCAAAAGTGCATAGAGGCTTTAGAGTTGTCCAAGAGAATGGATGTTAATATTAAATCAATAATTTGCACTGGGGAATGCATTCAAGCACTCATTTGGTTGACTTGGTACTATATCTATATTGCAAAGGTTGGAAACTAGACATGCATTGCATTCAACATATTAGTTTCTCAAGTTAGTGCATTAATGACCAAGTTTAGGTAGTTGGTCATAATGGTAAATATACATTGCTAATGTGTTCAAACTAACTAATTTAGGCTTGAGATGCTTCCTCTCGGAATTAGCAATGACAATCAAGGAGAGTTTGATTCTCCCTCTACAACTAATGATTTTAAATTTCTAGATGCACACTAATTGGATATGGAGGAAAAATGTTTCATGAACTCACAATAAATCAGTCCTATAGGTCCACATTCTATGCGTGAAGTGGTTAAATCTGCATATGAAAATATATGGTGGCAATAATAAATAGTAGTTCAACTTATACGACATGACAAGGTTAAAACTCATCATATAATCTATCAAAGAAGGGTCTAATGTTGCATTATAATATAATATCACAATCGTCCTTCATCTCTATGTTGAAGCTCTAAAAGAAGTCAACTTATAATCTTGAATCTCTGCTTTATTGACTTGGGAATGCTTCATTCATCTTAAGTGTTTTTGGTTGTGACTTTAGCTTGAAAATTGTAAGGTTATTGGCGTTTCTTTTAAACTATTTGTGTTATCCTTCAATAAAGTCCACAATATGTTAGTATTCAAGGTGGTATCCCATATGAAATTGTGCAATATTAAATTCCAAATCCAAAACACTCTACTACCTCCCTTGTTGTAACATATATGAGAAGCCTCCTCTCTTTACTTGTGCTCATAACTCTTACAAATCTGATCATAACATAGAAAATAAACAATAAATCTATAGAGGCTACATAGTCAACTAGCATAAGGATCAAATTTGATTTCATTGTAAAGAGTCCCCTCATCACATGAACTTGTTTATCTCTTTTGGGAAATGCTTGGTTTGTATTTCATTAATTTAGTGGAGACTAGTTTTGGAATATAGTATAGTAAGACTTAAATTGCAAGGTCTTTCAATCGTTGGGGTTCTCATTGGTCATTCTTACTTGAGTAAAAGTAGCGAAGGGCTAATAATTTTAACTTTGATTCAGCGTAAGAAGAGTACACTTTTATGAAATTCATTGGAATTTAATATTTCAATGGTATACCTCTTTCTTGTTGATGTCTTTTAAGAAACTCAAGTTTTACCTTGCATGGTTCGTCATATGGGTGCAAATAGCATTATTTAAGGAGTAAAACAATCCCTTAAATTTGGCATTGTAATGTTTGTTCATTGGGAAGTTGATACTCTATTTTGAAATCAGTGAAGTGAGAAGCCCTAACATTTTTAGATGAACGTGCTTAACAACTCTTAAAAATCACTTATTTTATATACTGTTGTTCATACATTACATATATGAGAGTTTACTTTTCTCTGTTTGTGCCAAAAGCCTTCTTCCATATCTAGTTGTCAAAATCAAGTCTTCTCTACTTTCAAACAACGACTTAACAATTGCATCATCACTTCATTTTCTAAGAGAGATAGCAGTCTGTTTCATCTCGTG
The DNA here is from genome assembly GCA_001517045.1 of Pseudotsuga menziesii. Classification (NCBI taxonomy): domain Eukaryota; kingdom Viridiplantae; phylum Streptophyta; class Pinopsida; order Pinales; family Pinaceae; genus Pseudotsuga; species Pseudotsuga menziesii. Next base: position 165,105 of record LPNX011113752.1, on the reverse strand, counting down.
AAAGGAGAAGTCCTCACGTATTATCCTATAGTATTTTAATTATGTTGGTTTGTATTGGAAAGCAGTCATACATTATAGTACAACTTATGCAACATGACAGTTTTCAACTAGAAATCTCTTTTAATGTTGCATGTAGAACTCAACCCAAACAAGGAAATACAACTAAGTAATTTCTAAATAGGTCAAAAACCTTGACATCAATTGATATCTATCAAACAAAATAAAATTATAATAACGATATGTATAGACATTAATTAGTGCAATTTCAATTATATCTCATATTCTACCATCAATAGATAAATATAAACTAACATGTTTGCAACTATGTCAAGATACTGTACAATTCCTTTTACATTAAACACAAACACACACACACACACACACGCATTTGTTGTAGGGGAATTGACAACTGGGGACTGGGATGGTACTCGCGTGGTACAAGGTCCAGGGATCCAATCCCTCTACAACTAACCCCTAGGTGCAACCACACGTCCCAGATGCACGGGGCACGGGTAAGACGGGGTGATTTGAACTCGTGAGCTCCATTTACAACATGTCCTTCATATCAAGTGAATCATCGGTTGAGCTACACCCCTGCGAGCTAAACCAACATATACTTAAAATACAAGCAACAACTCATATATTTGCACCAGACATACAAAAGTTGAAGCATTCAATTAACAATTGGTTTATTGGAATTGCATATTCCAGTATCACACTTTGGTGTACATCTCATACTTATGCTTCACAGAACAACCCCATTTACAATTGAATATTCCAACTACAGTCTTTAGTGGAAATCCATTACGTGTGGTTTCCAACATGGCATATTTCAATTTTTTTCTCACTTTAATTGACATTGTAACATCACCATAAAAGATTAATCCTAAGCACAATCCAAATGCTTAGCCAAGGGCATGCCTATGCCACATGATTTACAATGGTTCACATGATTATCCATTATAGAAACTTATATTACTGACCCATGCACTCTCACCTTAACATTTTATTATTAATTCTTAAGTTTTCCTTATTGTTCCTTTCAAATTTCCTATTTGAAGAAACTTGAATCCAATTTTTACAATGTTCTTCGGCAGTATGGCTTTGTCTAAAATTGTCAAATGTTCCATTGATTGGGTCCATATGATCTAGAATCTTACCGGCCATAGGGGTGTAAATATTCATTAGTAGAAACTACAAAGAGTTTATTTTGCATGACCATCCCAACTTGTAATATAATTTATTTTGGGCACATCATAATATTTGTATGGATCATGAATACCAATAAAGTTACAAATGAGGAAAGTCAACACATAATTGAGTTCCTTAAACATGGTATTCACTCTCTTGAATTCTATATTGTTATACTTCATACTTTTCCAAGATTTATTCTACAATCCTTCACAAATGATATTTGCAACAATCTTCTCAAAACAAGGACTCATAGATTCCACAAGAAATATCATTTAAAAATAGTACTAGATATATTATATCAACAAAGTTCATTATACAAAAATCAAAGTACAAATGTATTATGTCAAAAATGTTCATTGTACATTACTTTCTATAGGGTTTTTCTACTCTTAAACAAATTCATAAGAGACACATTGTCCTCTAGTACTGCATTTGGTGGATGTTGGTCCAGCTCTATTGATGCATGTTGCCTAACATTGGAACACAACATACGTCTCTAGTCACGTACGGGTTGAGTTGGAACAACATCCACTATATTAAAGTCAATACATATAAATAACATTCATAATAAATATTATGTGTTAATATGAAATCAACATTCACTAGTTGTTTAGTGTTAATGGAAATTAACTCAACATTTATTACCTTCATGTTGATGTGGGGAGGCCATGGTCTGAGGCACATTCACCTATTCTTCTCTCCGTTCCTTGGCTACAACCTCTTCCCCTAAATCAAAATGAAAGTTGTAATTATATAAAACCTAATTTTAAAATTTAATATCTCATAAATATTATAATTATACAATCACAATGCCACAAGGTTGTGGATCTCCTCCAACATCAATACTTCTCGATCTCTCTTACATTATTAAAATGAAAACATTAAATCATAGGGTTTTGATTTTGTAGAAAACATTATTTTCTATTCGAAATGATGCTAAGCATAAATATCAATTTCAAAACTAACATTTGTTTGGTCTTCACGTTGCCCCCCAATCTTGGAATGTTCAAGCACATATTGTAACCAACATATGAATGCAAGTTTATTTTTTACTCTATAGGCGCTCATTTATTGACATCCCCTTAACATGCCAAAAACATGTCAATAATGAACATGTTGCAACTTTTTGAGTAATAATAGGTTAAAATCATTTTCATACTTACAAATCTAACATATAATTTCAAGTATCCACCATGGCCAAGTTTGTGTTGGTCATGCTTCTCTAACTTGGCCTAGGTGGCCTTGGATGTATTTTTAAGCCTACAAGGAGATTAAGGACATAACATAATGCTAATGGTAATTTTATCTTGAACTTTGTAAAAATTTCACACTAATTTTAATTTCAAATGTTATACCTTCCTCCATTCGAAGGTTCCTTCCTTGTCTTCTCATATCTTTTTCCTTTGTGTTCTCTTGGAGAGCTTTTCGGTCCATCTCAGGAATCATAGGAGGTCAATCATACCTAGGGTTTTTTTCTAGATTAACCCTATATGTGCATCTTATCATTTTCAAATATTTACCTATAATAATTGTAACTCGTGATTGGTTGAAAATGTCCCCAAAAAGACCAACCATGTAATCCAGAAGCTGCTTCTTCAAATGAGAAGGATATTGGTTATATTTGGTGTGAATTGTTGGGACAAAAATATCTAAATCCATCTCTTGTAGGTGCTTCCAAAACATATGATTCCCTGTAAAATTGATAATATTAAAATTGATTAAAATTTACAACAATTCTATAATGTTATGGCACGTAGATGCATAATTAGTTACCTGGGAGTTTTGTAGCTTCAATGGAACTATGTTTTTGTCCATGAGAAGCTAAATGGAAAATGTACCACTAATATTAACAAATACTTCTCCATGAAAGGCTTCATATGAACTAGGAATGGGGACATAGCCTTGACCAACACCTTCACAGAGACCATTTGTGTCATGAGCAGGGGTGTCACAGTAGTGACCAGAAGTTGATACTGAGTATCCCATACATCATCACTATAGTAGTCAATGATGGAGAAGATGATGTAATATGAATACGAGGCAGGGATCCCATAGCCTCTTATGTTGTGTGACTACTAGCAACACTAAGATGATGAGGTTTAGTTTGTTGAAGAAACAACTAATAATTCTGTGCCAAACGATATCATTTTTTTGTTCCAGGTTAATGTAAAATAAAATAAAATTATAAAATATTGAACATGATAAAAATGACAAATGTACTCATGTCTTACTCACAATTTCCTTAGTCTTTCAACCAAAAAGTTCCACCTCTACATTAGTTTGACACTTCTAATATTCAATTCAAATGATAATGTATCAGAAACTCCTTTCCTAGTGCTATTGTTTTTATTGCACATACCACTACGTGGTTTCCTTCATGTGCCTCAAAGTCGCAATTGGAGATTTTGTAGCTGTCTCCAGTTGTGTATTATTTATAAACCTTGCAATATTTACAAAAGTCTTTGGCCTTCCATCAAATTACACACACACACACACACACACACATATATGTATGTATGTATGTATATACGTATATGTATACATATATGTATACATATACGTATATACATACATATATACATATATGTATATATAGTCTATATATATGTGTGTGTGTGTGTGTGTATGTGTGTGCATATATATACATATACATACATATATGTATATGTATATATATACATATACATATACATATACATAAATATATGTATGTATATGTATATATACATATACATATACATACATAGATGTATATGTATACACACACACACACACACACACACACACACACACACACATATAATTAGAGTCTTTTATTTGAAGATAGTTTATCGAAAGGGAATATCTACCCATGCTTTTCATATATTGTGAAAGCCTATTCCAAGCTCCAAAATTGTAACACGCTCTAACATATTCCATCAATTCAGTTACCCCACCATATTGTACCTTTATGCCATCCATGGAAAATATTGTCCTATATAGATGATGGAGCAATGTGATATACTGTTTCATCAAGATAGAAGTCAATGTCCATGTCCATAAGTTGTTTTGGATCCCACCGTTTGACAAGATTTTTGTACCTCGAGGTGGCCTCAATCTCACCTTTGGTCTCATTATCATAACTGCAAATCCCACTTTGAGCAAGAAAAAATTTCATGCATTTATGAAATTTCTTCTTACCTTTTGACCTCTAGTACACGATCTGACACTTTTACATGAAGTGGATGTTGCACTTTCCCCCATTCCTCCTAAACTATCCTCGATATTGGAATATAGATATGATAAATACCTATTTGGTGGTACCTATAGAACTCATAATAATAATAAAATCTCAGAGTAACCATGAATGGAAGTCATAGAGTGCATATTTTCCAACAAACAACCATAACCAACATAACACAATGGTTTTAAGGCTATTCCAATCAATGTTGATCCATAAGAATACCTTCTTCTTTGGTTTTCAAATGTTATGGGGAGTCAAATGCTAGAAATACCATTTGTAAAAAATGAAACCCTTCCTCTTCAGTTCCATGACATAAGATGTCTCTTCATCGAATACAAAATGATGATTAGCCTGGGTAGTGGTCATGAACCTTAATGAGATAAAACAAAATGTCCTACCATTAAAAAAAACCCCACTTAGAAGTGCAATTAACAATGAAAATATAAAATATTTTGTGAGTTAGAATATGATATTGGATAATTTCATTTTTGTAACCCATTGTAACATCGTGCAAAAACAGAAATACATACATTGCAATATACAATTTGTATACAAGATGCAAAGTTGGTAGCAGGACAAATTATATTTGAACAATAAAGTAATGCAATTTCTATTGAAGCAAAAAACAAGTGCAAGGGTACGAAAAATAAAGATATTGTGGAATTCAAACCTGGAATCATATAATTGAATCCAAGATTATGCTAACACTGAAAGAGTTGGGACATGTCAAAAGGGTATTATAACACAAAAATGTGATGGCACAAACTGAACCCTTTAAAGCACTGTAGGATTTTCTACATATGGTATAAACATATCTTATGGACAACATTGAACCTTGTGCATTCAATAAGAGAGGACAAAATGAACCTTATCCATAAAATGTTTTGTTTTTTATTGAAAGTAAAAATTCATACACAGACTTACAATCATACACAAGAATAAAACATAAACAAACAACTAACACCTCAATATCATAGTCATTGTGCTCAATATAAAAACATGTTGAACACAACATTTGACATGGAAAAACAAGTATAATGTGTACACGATTCTTGACACAGATTGACACCATCAAATGCCAATAAAAACATAACATTATGAGTTTCTTATTTAAAATTGGTCATCTTTATTCGATTCCCCTAAATGTGATACCATATGTAGTCATTTGCATAACACTATCATCACTTCTATTTCGTGCATGGTAATATATAAATTGTGCCATGTTTTTGCACCTATACAATCATTGTAAACATGGAATTATGGGAATATGATGAAGAACCATGGAAGAACCTTATGGGGAACCTTATTTGTTCCTTGATCGGTTTGATATCTACTAATTACACATTGAGAGAAGTCCAACTTTGTTGCATATTCTCCATAATATATAATTTAGTCATTAGGACATGCATCAATGGCTTCATACTCCATTCCTAAATATTTCATAACGAGAGACATTTCTGAGTATGTGTAAGGTAAATGATTTGGTGATGGTAGGACAACATCACCTAACAATCTAAAACATTAAAACAAAAATTTAAAGTAATGAATATTTCTCATCAATTTTGCATCATCCTTTCTAAAATATAATCAACACTTATAAAAATAGAAAAACAATGATATTCAATATGTATGGAAAATTGTTAAAGTTACAGTATCACGAGTCATTCTCCAAGCCAATCTCGTGCACTAGGATTGGGCCTCATGTGCTGAGGTAATAGGGAGCCTAATTTGGACTCAGGAACTTGGAGTAAATTCTTGGGTTGGAATCAGGAATGACTAAGCCTTGTCTGCAAAAGGTTAATCCTCATGTGTTGAGGTGAATACTTTGATATGTCAAAATGATGATGTTGTACAGTCTTGTTAGACAAGGCTAAGGACTTGTGTACCAAGTCATATCCTCATGTGTTGAGGTGGGACTCATGTGTAGAGGCAATGGTTTTCTAATTGAAGCATGTTGATGTACGCCATTATACTAACCATGATATAGCTATTAAGTATATTGTAGAGATTGATCATCTTTGGAGTGAATTACTTTAGCATAAGGTCACTTGGCATGAATAGCAGAATGATATGACCACATCAATGGACAAATATCCTTAGTATATTTGTTATGATAGATAATTAATGTCATAGATAAAAGTGGGCACATATGGATCATGCAAATAAGATAGAGAGATAAGAGATAACATGCATAGAGAAATAGAGAATTCGAATTTCTCATGGTAATTAACTTCAATTAAATAGAGAATTCGAATTGCACATATTATTGACTCCAATTAAAAGAGAATTCAAAATTGCACTTGTTGAATTTAGTTAATAAAGAAGAAATTGAATTATTGAACTCCAGTGATGTAAACAATGCAAGCTTCAATTAAAGTAAAAAGTACTTAGTTTGATCACTCCAGTGATGTAATCAAGAAGGATTTCAATTAAAGAACTTAACATAGTGATAATAAATTAGTTAACTAGACTGTTTTGCATGACGACACTTTAGTTAAACTAAAAGACGACACTTAAGTTGCAACATATAAAATAAAAGATGACACTTAAGTTAACTAAGTATTTGCATGATGACACTTACGTTAGCATCATAACTAAGTGATCTAGCATCCAGTTGAATTATGAGTTCATTTTGAAGTCAATGTATGATGCATTTGGCCAAGCATATGTTATATTGCAAGTTGGCTATGTAGAAATCAATAAAGTGATCTAGTTTTGATGTATCGAAGACAAAAGGGAGAATTAGAGTGCATGGTTTTGTTAATAGTGCAAAAAGTGTGAATTGGTGTGCAAGGTTTGCTCTTCAGTGTTGAAATGGCGAATGGTTGAGAGGACATAGCTCATTAGGGAAAATAGTTTGAATTGACTTGTTTGTTGGGAATACTGTTGAGAACCTCCACCCATATTTATTCTCTCTTGCTCCATGATAACACCTGGGGTGTTGGTTCTCTCGTATCTTGCACCTAGGGTGTAGAAAGAAATATGCTATTGTAAAAGACATTCTATACTATCTATTAATATTATACTTTGGATATTACTTAGGGTTTTTCTCCCTCATTTTTTTGAGGATTTTCCCTAGGGTACATACTATGTTATGTATGATTTCTTATGTGTATGAATGCTCAAATTGTTTCAAGTACTCAGTAATTCCACATTTAAATATTAAATATCAAATCTCAACAAAAACTATATTGCATACCTTAGGATCTATATGAGGAAAGTGTTAGATAACCCATTCAACACTTCCAAGTTCACCATCAATAAAATTACGAAGATAATACTTGTCTTTGAACTTCCATATAAGGGATTTTCTACCTTCTCAATGAGAGGTACATCTTCAACATATCTATCGAAGTTATCATCCATTGGAGAAGCATGATATGTGTTGTTGATAAATCCATTTATCGCATCATTATGAATTATGTCAATGCCATCATTTTCATCGGTCATAAGATTAAGTTAATCTTCTCCATTGTTGTCTCCATTATGATATCCAACAACTTGTATACCATGAACATTTCTACCACAATTTGGCACATCTTTCTCATTGTTCAATCCAATCATAAGACACTTTTTAATTGTCATTACATATTACAATATATAAAATATTTTTAGTATATATAAATAAAATATTAAAACAATAAATTAAAACTTATAAATTAAATTAATAAGAATAAAATTTAAACATGTAACAAAGAAATTCATCTAGTACTTCTTACCATTGAATGAAATTCACGCCCCTATTCGAACTACCCATATTCCCAATAGCTTTTTATATTTGTAAACCTTAAAATTATTCTTTTCATTCCCTTTCATTTTTTGGAAGGGAAACAACATTTACCATCATCAAGTTGCTCCCGTAACTTAGCAACAGTCCTCAAACTTCCCCCTTTTGATATTGGCATTCTTAACTATATGATTTAACCTAAGAATTTATATAACTCGATATGAAATTGTTGTAATATTGATGGTATATTTGTTGAAATTACTAAACATTCTATTGTAGACATCGAGAGCATCACATAATTACTAGATTAATATGAAGAGTTCTTATATAGTTGTCATTTGTGCTCACCATCATCGAAATACTGAAGTCCATTTACTAGGTCAATGAGAGGGTGTGTTGACCATTTCAAAGACATAAAAAATCATGTGATGGCTAGGCTATACTGATGTGTAGATGTATCATTTCTGACAACAAATAATGAGCATTGGAATGAAGATGTATGTCAGGATTAATTTAAAAAACAGAAAGGAATTTTCAACAAGCCCTGTAATTTACACCATCATTGTCAAAAAAATACATTAGAATTTACATCCAAATGTAGTAGTGTGTCTTCTTTCTTTTTCAACTTGGCTATGTTGGGGCCTACCCTGATGTGGATGGATACCGTTGGGTTGGAAAAACTACTTTGTTTTATTTGGAAATTTGCTAAGAAGTCTTTCCCATAGGATACAACTTGTACAATTTCATGGCATTTATTTCCATATAAACATTTGTAAAGCATTCATATGCTATGGGTGGTACACTCTTAAATGTGAGTTTCAAGCTAGCTAATAGCTCAAACCCTTCAAAGAGTAATTAAACTATAGTTTCATAGTTTAAGATGTCTTGCATGATTTCAAATTTGGTATTATTATTTCTCTTATCATTTAATAGCTCTTGGTAATCCCCTTTCTTATAGAGGTCATCATTCCCATTAATGGGAGGGAAGTCTTCTTTCCAATGCATATTTGAACAAGATTTTGAAGAATGTAATTTTTGTTATTATGATATCCACCCTGATTTTATCCCTAATGATCAAAGTTTTCTTTGTTATTACTTTGTTAGCCTCTGTTATTATGTGTTTTGTCACTTTCCCCCAATACTTGTAGTTGATTCTTGGATTTGTTGTTTAAAAATTTGATTACATTGCTAGCAATAATAGGCTTTGATTCCATCTCATCTATCTTCCTTTTTAGCTTAGTTGTATCTAAAGTATCTATCTCTATCTCATCTTGGATCAACACAAAATGGTCCCAGTGTGCAAGGATCTCCTCTCATATTTTATCCCATAATGTCCTTTTAGCTCCTTTGAGAGGAGATTTCCTTACAAGCCTATTTTTCAGTGATCCCACTTCTTGTTGTAGTTCATCTTTGTTCTCCTCCAACTTTTCTATTTTCTCTTCTTTTTCTTGTACATCACTATCAAGTTTTGCAATTTTTTCATCTTTCTCTCCCAACCTCTTTTTCATGTTGTCTTTTTATATTGTTTCATGGTTATATCCATCAAGAGTTACCCCCCTTCATCAGTTTGTGGGATGGAATGTGTAGTGATTGTGGTTTTTCTAGTTTCAATCTTTATACTTGAAGCTCTAGATCAGTTACTTTATCCCTAGGTTACTCCATTGAGGTTTTGTAATCCAACATATATTTGTATACCTCATCTTTCTCCTTCTACAAAACCATCAACTCAAAAGTTTGTACATGTTCAACATCAAGCACCTTCAACTTATTTTTTAGAACTAAAATTTCATTATATTTCCATTGAATTACTAATATTACACAGGGATTGGCATCCAAGGTAACAATCTATTGCTCCAACTATTTAATTCTTAGTTGTTTGGCCCTTGTGGTCAGTTTATAAATATTTAGTTGTTTCTCAATTTTTTGTATCATTAGTTTCATTTTTTGACACATGTTGAAGATTGAAGGACATCCTTACATAGCGTCTCTCTCTATATTGCCCATATAAATCAACTCTATTTTAATGGTTGATATCATCAAATTTGAATTTGATTTGTGTTGTTTGTAACCATAATCTGTTTTTTCTATAGGGAGCTTGGGCTCTAAATTTCCATCTTGAAAGTTCCCTCTTTGTGGTCAAATATTGAGAGCAACTTATTCTGGGTCATGTCCACCCATTTATTTGGAAAAGTAACCTTCATGATATCTAGATTCTGCCTCTTTTGTCCATGGAAAGTGAAATAGGGTGGAATGTTTTTGAGTATTCCACATGGATGAATAACTGGGATATGCCTCTAATGTGGCCAGGACTACTGAGGGGAAACATTTAATATTACCAATGGTAGTTTTCCCACTTCTCTAGGATGATAAGAAGTGATCTCTGACCCTTTAGAGGTATCTTGGAACTATGTAAACTGTACTATAACTTGTTGGCTACCTTCTTCTCCTCCTACCTTAGATTTTTTGCTAATTTTTTCTATCTCAAGATCATATATATCCATATCAATACGTGTCTCTGATGTTGTCTTGTTAGCTCTTGATTCTTGCTTGTGTGGTATGGGGACCACTATAATATGACTTCCTATTTTGTAATCCTTTCCTTATGCATTTCTTAGTATTAGTTCATAGGAAATTGTTTACCTGCTCCAAGGTGTCAAGATTTGCTAGCTTTTCCCATTCTCTTTCCTTTTCCTTGATATAATATAATGGGGGTCATAAGCCCCTTTTTTCCTTTGACAAGCATAATTGTATAAATATCTCTTATACTTGTCCCAAGGCATTCATAGTCTTAACTAAAAAGGGGCCCACTTCTTTGGGCAATTTGAAAGTTATGGGGTGCTTGAATTTGACAAAATATAATTGATAAGAGAGGAACCTTTACTCATTGTATTCTATTGAAAATATTCTTTGGGAAAGGAATGCTGGCAACATGTAAGGTTCATTATCACACCCATAAATTCTTATCTCTACATGATCCTCTAACACAAAGCAATCCCCTATTATAGTGTATAGACTCAACTGCAACAACTCTTTAAAGTGTGGAAATATATTGGGAGAGGAATCACTATCCAAGAGGAAGTATATATATAAATTTATTCATAAAGGCCTGGAAGCCTTGGTTTTTGAGCCACACGATAACTAAGTTGGTCCATTCATAAACTGCCAGTTGTATTCCTATTTCAACTTTTGACTTCATCTTCAGATCTTCAAAGTATGGGCATTGTGGTATAGTACGAGATATATAAAATATGATGTGTATCTGAAGTAGCTAAGAGCATGGAAGTTTTCTAGGTGAACATGGATATTCTCAGAAAGGAATTGACAGAAGCCAAACCTTGTGAGCATTAGTCCTGAAGGCGGGTTCAAAATGGCTAGGAAGACTAACATAATGTGATCTACTCCCATGTCATTGTCATATGCTAATATATGGCATGTTTGGATAAGAGCCTTCTTGGAATTATCATAAAATATAGATGATTTCTATAGTTGTGGGTTTGTTGTAATTGGGGTATCCTTATTCAGATGATTAGTTAACAAATAGCTCTTTTTCAACTTGGGGAAGGGTTTAATAAATTGGGGCTAGGGCCTCATAATCCAATTGTTGCAAATTTCGCTAGCTGAAGAAGCATAATGTTTGGGATATAACTTTTCTTGATATAATATTGATGGAAGTGGTGCCATCGGAAGACATTATAACTCTCTTATTAGATGAATAATTAGCCACACACCATGCCACAAATTCTGGGAAATGAGGCATTTGAGACAAACTACTAAGATGAAGTTTGACTACCACAAGTGGCAAAAGTTGTTGAAATATTGTAACTTCGAAGAATATTCTATATGTATCTTTTGTGGTCCCCGATGGTCCTACTGGGAGAACCACTTGTATTTATATCTTGTACCCCGATGCTTCTAATCGGAAGAACTAATAAGAGTCATGAGGTTGTCCCCTCTAATTGTAAAGGTGGGTCATTAGCACCCCAGTGTGGTTACTTGAGCCTACATGTGTAACTCGAGCCTACATGATTAACTCGAGCCTACATGTCCGATGAGTTAATTGAAGTGAACGGATGAATATAAATAGAGGCGTATCTCTCCTCATTTGGACACACACTCTCACTTGTGTAGCGCATTAGTGGAGAAGAGAAGTAGCTGGAGAAGGAGGAGGATCATGCTTTGATGTCCTTACTGGTTTTATCTTTTATCTTTTTGGGATATCTATGTTGAGGAAGATTTTGCTGGGCTTTTCCCTTTAGGGTTTTCCCAGGATAGATCTTTGTGTTTCTTTTGTATGGTTGTGCTTGTCTATCTTTTAGTGATCATGTTTATATGCTTTTGTTATAAAAATGAAATGAAATACTGATGTCTTAGCTAAGCATATGAAAATTTAACATGGTATCAGAGCCACCCTAAAAGAATACATTGTACAGCTAAAGAATCTATGGCTTCTTTTTTTTGGGGTCTATATCCATGATCGATCAGCAAAAGAAGGCTATATTGACTCTCCATTGAAGGGCACATCTTTCTGTCGAAGCAGAATTCGATTCCGAGCATTTTCAGTTTTGGTGCGAAAAATTAGGGCTTTCTACAGAAGAAGAATTTTTGAGTGATCCCAGCATAGGATTGTTCTCCTCATAAAAATCAAAGTTTAGAGACCTGGATCAAGAAATTTGGTTGGGTGAAACTCCAGGAAAGTCAAACCCTAGTTTGACCCCGATCTGGAAAAACCCTAAATACTAAAACTGCTAAGTTTTGGTACATTCGCTATATACTGAGATTGGTGAAGGCTCAGGAGTTGAAAATTGCATAGGCCGACGATAAAATCCTGAATTACAATGTATCCAAAATTCAGCCTCATATTCGCTATATTATGGGATATATGACCCCTCCAAGTTAGGGTTCCAGCCTCTTCCAGAATTCATCCCTAAACAGGACACCTGGGGCGAATTGCTGTAGCATGGGCTACAGAGGTCCAAATGGAATTCCTGAAGATGTTCCAGAAATAACATAGACTTTAATTTCTATGGTCCGAATTTAAGAACCTGAAGATGAACCAGTGACACGTGGAATTCTGTACAACTTCACTGTTCTGAACAGTCCTGTAACAGGTCACCTTGGGAAAATGATCATAAATCCTAATTGGTGAAACAAATTCTGATGAAACCTATTGTGTTGGATCAGGAACATGTGAGGTTACTTCAGTGAGAAATTTTAGACATAGAGAAGCATTAATTTCAGAGATATCACAGAAACAGTAACAGACATTTCTGCAGAAGAAATTGGAAAACTAGGGCTTCCTGTTCTGGGAGCTTCCCTCCACTGTTTTCAGAAAAGGAGTACATTGGACAGCTCCATTTGAAGAGATATATATTTCTATCCAATCAGATAAAAAAGATTCCAAGTTTTGAAAATTAGGGTTTCTCTGACAAACCCTAGATCAACCAGCTCCGGAAGCAGGACGGACACCTCAAATTGGTAAGATATAATCTTTTGCTATTTGCATTTGAGGTTCTCATTTCAAAGTGATATATCACATCAGTTGAAAACTTCCAAGCATGGAAGTATTTGATCTCTCTGAATAAAAATGAATTGGACACCTACATGAGTAGAGAGGTTCCATTTCCATACGAAGATGAGGCTCAAAGCCTTACACAAGAAGAACTTGATCAAGGCCAAGAAGATCATTGTTGATTCAATCACGAATCAACTTATACCACAAGTGTCTTCCCTAAATACACCGAAGATGTTTGATTCCTTGTTTTAACACCATTATTTATTGAAGAGCATAATAAACCATGGTGGGGAAAGAAAAATGGTTGTTTGGATACTTGGGTCAAAGGATATATCGTAAAAATGGAGCTATAGGCAAAATGCGATCAAGTCACCGAAGATCCTGAGCCGCGATGGAAGAAGGAAGAAGATCAATGGCTGGTATTCTCTCCGCTCCTCAGAGATACAAGGAAGATAAAGGTTTGACCGAAGCTTATCAGGCGCGCAGATCAACGACCGTCAGGTTGGTTCGGGTGGATCAACGGTCTATATCCAATCCGCTTCGTGAAGTCGAATCCTGGTTAAAATGACACAATCCGGCGGAATTGGATACATGCTACTTGATCCAATGGCAGAGAGATGAAGTCGAATCACATCCATGGTCAAGATTGATTCCAGAACCAGAACCTGCTCGACCGATAAGCCTACAGCGCCCAACGGAATGAGTTACCTAGTGCTTGATCTGACGGTTGAAGATCGAAGTGAGCCAGATCAACGACTATTATGATTTTCGGAGAGTGAACTAGCGCGGTGGATAATTCTGAAGTGCTCAGCGGAATTGGGTACGTGGCATATGATCCGACGGTGGATAATTAGAGGGGTATCACATCAACGACTGAGAACAATTCCGGGGATCAAAGCTGCACGTTGGATAAAAGAAAGGAGCCCAGCGGAATTCATTACATAGTGCTTGATCCAACGGTCAAAACTTAAAGGCAGAATGATCAACGGTTGGGATCGATTCCGGGGTTGAAACTTGCATGGGGGATAAGTCCCCGACTGCCAGCGGAATTCAGTACGTGTCACCCGATCCAACGAATCATGATAAACAACGATTTCATCGACCGTAGGAGATCATTCCAGGAGGGAGACTGGCACATCGTTTACCACCAAGGTGCTGGGCAGAATGGGATACGTGGCACATGATCCAAAGGCCAGAAATTAAAGAGAAATCAGATCTACGGTCTTGAATGAAACCGGAAAATAGAAGTGCACAGCAATTAGGGATAAGTGGTGGTTGCGGAAATGAATGTTGTCCACGTGGCGAATTGTGTGGTCCTATAAAGGCAGGGTTGACCTCTCCAATGATTATTTTATTTGCTCGGGACCCGGCGAAAAGGACCTGGCGATTTGGGAGCTTCCATTTGTCAGTGCCTGGCACGTTCCGAACATGCGCCTCCACAGTGAGCCAGGTAGGACTTTAACCCTGTAACTCCTTCATCCAATTACCATTATAAATTAAGAAATGGACCAAGGGGGAGAGGTTCGTGTGTCTGGTCGGGTCGCGGATGACAGAGAGGAATTTTTAGTAGACAGACACAGGGGCGTCTGCGACCCCTTCCTATCCACAGGGAGCGTGTCCGGTAGCAAAGAGAAATTGTGGTCTTATTTCGCACAGGGGAATGACGTTTTGAATGTATGCAAGTCTTTTTTGTACCATTTCCCCTTGGAGCAAACCCTCCACTTCCCTGAATTTGCCGAGTGGTGTGCAGTGAACTATTCTCCCTCTTAGAGGATTATTGTGAGTCGGTCTGCGTCGAAAATACTGTGTAAAATTGATGCTTCGGTCGTTAGAGAAAACCTTAGTCTGCCCGAAAGTTACCCTGTAAATCGTGAGTCTGTAAATGAATCTGTCCTTGCTGAGTTTTTCAAAAATTGTGAAAGTGAAAGTCGCTGTCAATTCTTATCAAGTATCCTGAAGGAAGGTCAGTCCCTTGAAGGTATTTTCTTACCTTACCCCTTGCACATTTTTAAGACTGAGGTGCAACTGGTAATGTCTTTGGTCTGTTAAGTGTTAGGTCTAGACGACGATTGTCGTATAGGTGATGTTACCCTTGGTTTCTTGTTAAAAATAAATTCTTTAAGTCCTGAGTCCTAGTCAGTCCTCGTGCTTAATTTAGATGAGTACCTTGCCGAAGCGATCCACCTCCAGTTAACGAAATTTCCCAAAGTCCAGTTCTTTAGGTTTCAAACATACTTGCTTAACATGTTATTGTGCTCTAATGTTACTGAATTGAAATTCTTAAGTGATCTATGTTCTTCTGATTTGCCCAAGCAAATCAACATGGTCGAATTTTCCAATTTGATCATGTCCGAAATGTACAAAATGTTATTTGATGAGGACCTGCCCCGTGTCCTAGATGAAAAGAGATACCTAATGCAGTTGTCACCCGAAGATCGGGTGGGGGACTGGTTCCTGTACAAAGGTTACACAGTGTTAAGAATATATGGCTTTACTGGTCAGCCTTATAGGCTACCATCCTTCTTGACCCCAAGGATTTTCGCACTAGAGTTCGTGAGGCAGAGATTGCTGTCTGAGGAAGAGCACTTTGGTGCTTTCAAGAAATCTTCGAATATTAAATTTCCTTTTAAAGTCGACCCTTTCATTTTTAAAGGTAAAGGTGCCCTGGCATTTGTAGAAAAGTTGATGGAGAATATGGATCTCATAAAAGATGTAAATATGAACTACGACCCCCACCAGGTGATCTCATTGAGAAAACAGGCAAACAGGAATAAACCATTTAAGCATCAGGCTATTGAGGGGCTAGCTCAAATGGCCAATTTGCTACAATGTACTGACAGGTCAAAGTCTGATGAAGAGACAGCAGCCCAATTGACAGAAGGTGCTGGTATTTTGGTCAAGAGGAGTTTGTCCGAAACTGAGAGTATGGATGTAGACGAGGAAGGCCCCCATAAAAGGACAAAGCTGCTGCAAGGTGGTGAAATTATAGATGAGGAGGTTTCTGATGGTTCCAAAGGAGGTTCCCTAGTTCCCCTGAAAGCAGTACAAGTAAGTCAATTCTCTTTTAAAAGTACAGAGGGTGATGTAGATAGTTCGGAATTATGCCACGTGTTTAAGTCGAAGGAAGTCCTAAAAGCCAGTTACATGGAAAAGAGGAAACAGTCTATGGAGGAAACGAGGAATTTGCTCCCGAAGGTTAGAAGTTTGTACAGTTCGAAGACCTCTCTGGTCTCTGCTAGAGATGCTGAGAGCAATACGTTTAAAATGGCTAAAATGGAGATCGGGTTAGACAAAATCAGCACTCCAGATAAAATTCAACTCCACAAACAGACCAGCGATATCCTCTACTCAGAATTACTACAAGCCATGGTGAAGATTAATAAATTATAGGTTTTGATAGATAAATTGGAGATTCAGTTGAAACATGAGAAAGTGGAAAATAAAGCAAATGTTGTTCAAATTAAGAAGCTGCAGATAGACATTGCTAGTTCAGACAGTACACAGGCAGTCAAAAGGTTGTTAGAGGAAAAGGATAATGTGCTCCAGGTCTTGAAGAAGAGACTGAAGATCCCAGGTACTGAACATGTTCAGTCATCTGAGTTGCTAGCCCTCCAAGAAGAAAAGGATAAAGTCCATCAGGAGATGATGGAATACAAAGGAAGAGCAGGAGAGCTACAAGAAGAAAAAGAGAAGTGGGAAGCCGAAAGGGAGGAATTGTTATCCCAAATCTCCTTGATGAAAAAAGATCAGAATGAAGAGAAGGAGATTATGGAAGAGTTGATGAGCCAGACTCCCACCGACGAGGACCTGTTTATTGTAAATATCCAGAAGCCATTAGATGATTTCTCTACTGACGATTTATTGGTACCAATGTCCCAGGTGAGTCTGAAAGAAGAAGCAATCAAAGATTTGAAAGCAGAAAATGAAAAGATGAAAGCTGAACTGGCCAAAGTTAATGAAAGCAAAAAGCAAATACTACAGGACAGGAATCAATTATAGAAGAAATTTAATGAACTAAAGGAAAAATGCATTGGGAAAGGCCCTCTTCAAGGGGCAAAACACATCATTTGGGATACCCTGTATATAGATATTACCAAGTTCAGGCACTATTTAAATTTTATTGATGATTTGAATATAATGATAAATCTAGCCCACCAGAGGCTGAAACTGGTAAACGAACATATGGAGAAAAGACCCCTTGTTACGGCTCAGAATACATTAAATTTTCTAAATTCATTGTCATATCAGAAGTTGCAGGAATTGGGCATAAAGGACAGAGTGTCAATAGTGATGTGGGAAAAGAAAATCATCCATAAGCATCACTTAATCAAAACGGTCCAAGATAAATTATAAGGATTGTTGCTGCAGGTTAATAATTTTAAACAGGAGTTTAAAGAACTGTTCGAGGACGGATTACCTTATTTCTGGGATGGAGAAGGGCGGATGTTCTCACAAGAACATTATCATAACTTGCTTGTTCACTGCCGCATGGACCACTCCAAATTCAATGATTTGGAGAAAAACTTGACAGGGAAGACCATTGTAGATATGCTCACAGAAGATTTCGAGATTCTGCAGAAGTTCGCCATCATCAGGAGCAGATTGCCCAGAAAGTCCTATGAAGCATATATGGAGCTCGAGGTAGCTATTTTGGAAATGATGGAGTGTGACACCCCAAGTTCGGAGCAGTGGAAAGCTGTGGAGCGGTTTGGCAAGACAAAGTATATTCTCCATCCTTAAGAACAGGTGTCATGCGCTGAAGAGCTGATGGGGCAAAGACGTGGAGCTGATGGGACAAAGATATGGAGCTGATGGGGCAAAGACGTGGAGCTGATGGGGCAAAGATATGGAGCTGATGGGACAAAGTTTGTTGTCAAGTTGATTCGTACTTTGTGGTATGTTAGGATTGGAGTTGTAACAAACTTCCTAGGGGTTAAGAATTCAGTTACAAACTCTAAATTAAGCGGATCATTCTGTTATTGATCTCCTTGTTGGAGCACCGATCATTTTATGTATAAATATGCATCTTTTTTAAGAGATGGGGGTTGGAACCCATTGGGTAGTGAATAATTTTGGAGAACATATCTGTTTTTGGAATGACAAAGTTAATGCATGAGAGTTTTGTCAGAGATTCATGTGTTGTTGATATTACAGTCTGTGCTTCTTTCTTTGTGATTGTATTTCCCTTGTGTAACACTCCGTTTTGTTTCTTCCTCGTATCTGGAATATAGCGTTGGATGATTGGAATTCATGTGTTTATGCTTTGATCATCATTTCAGATATTATATGATTTTTTCTGCTAAAGTTGATATAGAACTCATCCTTGTTGATGCTCTGTATTAATGGGTTGTTTCTTCATCTCTTCTGTTCCACCTGAATCAATTTGAATGACTGTGATAATATGATTATCTTGCCTTTGATGGATATCATGTATATGTCTTTGTGGTATTTTTATATTTGTATATGACTCCATGCCCAATGGTTATGTGATTGTTTCAGCCAAATACATAAATCTGTGAATGTTATTTTGAATCTAGTCTTGTTAAATCTTTATTGAGAGATCCCTCTCTGGAAGAAAATACCAATTTATTCCTAAAGTGGTTTTGCTGTTACCTTGGAGTATACCTTTTACAACCTGGGTACATTCTGAGTGCTAACAAACTGGTGCCGTTGTCGGGGAGGAAAGTGCTTATCTGCCCCGGGAGAACGACAAAGATTAAGAAAGATTTCTGTGGGCAAACAGGAATTTCAAAAAGAAAAGAAGGTTGTATATTTGCCCTGGCGACTTCATTGTGAAATTGTTTCAGAATTCAAGAACGACATTCTGGCTTCAAGAAG
Organism: Pseudotsuga menziesii; assembly: GCA_001517045.1. NCBI lineage: Eukaryota > Viridiplantae > Streptophyta > Pinopsida > Pinales > Pinaceae > Pseudotsuga > Pseudotsuga menziesii. The sequence goes on along the minus strand of LPNX011113752.1, from coordinate 145,611 downwards.
ACATACACGAGGTAACTCTGATACCGAAATCCTGAAGAGTTTTGAGGATCCAGAAAAGTTGTTTAAGAGGAAAAATAAAGAGAAGTTAGATTGCCCTTTGTTCGACCCATCGTCATCACCAGGTTCCCATATTAATCCAGCATGGGAATTCAATACTGCACAGACCCTGTTAAGAACTAGATCTGAACTCGACCTAAAAAACACTGAGTTCATTCCTTGTGGGTTGAGAGCTAGGTCTGAATCTGACCTCAAAAATACTGAGTCCAATCCTAGTAGGTTAGAATCCTATCTGTTAGATTCCCTCTGGAAGGACTTGCAACAAACCTCTAAAGCTGAAACAACGGCCTCTGAGCATTCTCAAAGCACTGCAGTTCCTGTGAACCCGCCCAGACCAATGGCCGCTAGGTTTGCTCCCTTGAGTTTGCCGGCTATATTACATGATGTCCCCCAAAATTATTCTCAGAGGATTTCTTTATTTGACGGGGAAGGTGATATAACCGAAAAATAGCATGTTTCCAAGTTTGAAGATTTCATTGAATTGGATGAAGTTGACTATCTTGATGTCAAACTGCGGTTATTTGCCCAAAGTTTGTCTGGGGAGGCAAAGAAGTGGTTTAAGGACTTGCCTAATGGGTCTATAGCAAATTTTCAGGCCTTTCAAAACGCCTTTCTGGACAGGCGGGACGATAAACAGAACCCTCTGCAGCTTTTATCTTAGTACAATAGTCTTAAGAAGGGGGGTTTTGAGTCTGTTCCCGAATTTTCAAGCAGATTCATGAGGGCTTACAACTCTATTCCTGAAGATATAAAACCTTCTCCTGTAGCTGCTCAATTGCATTATGCTGAAGCTTTTGATAATGATTTTGCATTTTCATTACGGGAAAGGAGATCGGCAACTCTTGCTGCCATGTTTACTGATGCCCTAGAAGTGGAAGCTAACATGATGGCTAGTGGAAAGATAAAACATAGAGACATGGACAGGAGGAGAAGGGAAGAAAATATGCCTTCTACTTCATCTTCTTCCGCTGATGTTAAATTTGAGACGATGTTGAAGACTATGGAAAAGTTGATGGATAAGTTAACCATGGATACTAGGCCCTTCAACAGGGAGCAGGGGGATCCCCAAATCAGGAATCCAAATTTCAGAAGACCCAATCCCCCTGTCCCTCCCCAGAACTGGCAGAGGAATCCAAGAAACCAAGAAGAATAGCCTATCCGTCCGCCTTTCCCTGAAAATTATGTTGGTGATGAAGAAGATCCACTTGAAAATGAGATTCATCTATTTGGAGAACAGGATTCAGAAATATATCTTACTGAAGAAGAACATAACATGTTTGCACAGGAAGGTCAAAATGAAGAATTTGAAAATGAGCTCTATCAGAGAGGTTATTTGCATGCGATGGATGATGTGCAAAGGAAAATGAGACTGAGGAATAGGGATGTCCCCATAAATAAAGGGAAGGCAAATCCAAATCAGCCTTCCTCTAGTTCTTTGAATGAAGAAAAGGGGAAAGGACTACAAAAGGAATCCTTTGTGAGTAAAGAGGTTGAAAATGATGTACAAAGGGATAAAATAATAAAGAAGGCGACTCCGATTGATGTGGAAAAGATTGGTGCTTGTTTTAACTTACAGAGTGAGCTTTCAAAACTAAAAATCTCTGTTCCATTTAATGAATTATTGAGAAACACTGAATACAGAGATACTATCACCAAAATGATCAAAAACCAAGGAGAATGGCAGTCAGACATTTTAGAACTAAATGATGATAATCCTGCTATTTCATTTGGACCAAAAGTTGAAAATTTAGAAGGTGAAGAGGTTCCTCCTTTCTATTTAAGTCTAAATGTGCTTGACAAAGTGGTCCACAATGCTATGTTGGATTCAGGGGCATCCCATAATCTAATTCCCAAAGGAGTCATGGAAATTTTGGGATTGGAAGTGACTAGACCATATAAGGATTTATACTCATTTGATTCTAAGAGAGTAAAATGCCTTGGTTTGATTAAAGACATGGTGGTGACCATGAATAAATTGCCATCTAAAACTATAGTCATGGATGTGGTGGTAGCAGATATTCCACCCAAATTTGGGGTATTGCTGTCAAGATCTTGGACCTCCAAGCTGAAAGGTAGTTTACAGATGGACATGTCATATGCCATGATTCCTGTTCCAGATGGGAGCATAAGGTTATATAGTGAAAAAAGGACTCCCTATGTGGTTAGCAGTCAAGATAAACCTGAAGTCCATCACATATATGCGGTCGATATTGATTTGGGGTCTTCCATTTTCTTTAATGAGACTGTCCCACATGAGGAAGAAAAGGCATTGCAAGAGAAGTCTGAGGCAAGTGGGGAAAAGGAAGTTTTAGAATAGGAAGCTTTGGAAGCAAAACAAAAGAAAGAAGGCCAATGGATCATGTACTTTGATGGATCTGTCGCGAAGGTTGGTGCTGGGGCTGGTGTCTATATCATTTCTCCTATTCATGATTTCAAAGCTTTGTCATACAAATTGCTTTTTGAATGCACAAATAACGTAGCAGAGTATGAAGATTTGTTGTTAGGATTATTGCTTTGAAAAATTTTGGGGCTCAGAGAGTCAGGATCTTCGGAGATTCTGAGTTGGTGATAAACCAGGTAAATGAGAGTTATCAAGCTAGGCATCCTCAGATGAGGGCTTACAGAAATGAAGTATGGGATATGCTTGGTAATTTTTTCACAGAGCATATGATTTAGGTGGTTCCCAGGGTTGAAAATTTGGTGGCTGATTCTTTGGCAGTATCTGCTGGAAGATTTGAGACGCCAATGACTAGTCAAAAAGAATACCAGATGGAGATTTTGAACAGACCTTTTATCCCTGACAATTCCAAATACTGGCAGGTGTTTGAAGATGATATGCAGATCCGAAGATTTCTAGAGTTGTCAGGAGAATTTGTGAATACTCATTTTGACAATGAAAATGATAGTGATAGGACCCCTGAAGATGACGAAGAAATCGAATCAGAAGAAGATACTGAGAGGTTAAAGAAGACCTTGGGAGGTAAGGACATCATCCAGCTGAAAAATAATTTCATACCAAGAGGCCTGATCCCTTTAGAAAGGCTCTTTGATCAAAATGATGTTGCCAAGAACCCCAAAGTGAAACCTGTTGGCGATGCCGTTGAAGATAAAAATATTGGCACTGAGTAAAATCCTAAAATCATAAAATTATCCAAGAAGCTGCTAGAAAAAGAGAAAGAGGAGTATGTAAAGTTGATGAAAAAATATACAGATGTGTTTGCATGGAGTTATGAAGACCTCAAAGAATATGATACATCTATCATACAGCACACTATTCCTATAAAGCCTGGAGAAAATCCTTTTAAGCAGAAACTCAGGAGGATCAATCCTAAGTTGCTCCCTGTCATTGAGAGGGAAATAAAGAAGTTATTTGATGCTAAGATCATTGTTACCATCAAATTTTCTAAATGGGTTGCAAATTTGGTTCCTGTCAGAAAGAAGAATGGAGAGATAAGACTGTGCATAGATTTCCGCAATTTGAATAAGGTCTCCATGAAAGACAACTATCCCTTACCCAAGATGGATCATATACTGCAGCAAGTGGTGGAAGCTGAAAGGATTTCGATGCTGGATGGTTTTTCTGGGTATAATCAGATCAAAGTGCTGCTAGAAGACCAGGAGAAAACTGCCTTTACTACACCATGGGGCACTTTCATGTACGCGAAGATGCCTTTTGGTTTGATGAATGCGGGTGCCACTTTTCAGCGGGCTATGGACATTGCCTTTGTAGGAGAAATTGGCAGTTTCGTGGTAATTTATATGGATGATATCACAGTCTACTCAAAGTATGACAGAGAACATCTGCATCATCTGGAGAAGGTCTTCATGAAGTGTAGGAGGTATGGCATATCTCTGAACCCTAAGAAGTCTAATTTTGCATTAGAAGAAGGAAAGCTGCTAGGCCACATAATATCCAAGGATGGCATAAAGATTGACCCTGAAAGAGTAAGTGCAATTCTGAAGGTGGGAGAACCCAGAAGCAAAAAGGAGATACAATCATTTCTGGGACAGGTAAATTTTTTGAGGAGATTTGTACGAAGCTTTGCCGAGATCTTGATGAATATTACAAATATGTTGAAGAAAGGTCATGAAATAAAGTGGAATATAGAAGCTAAGGAGTCATTTCGGGAAATCAAGAAAGCAATTTCAGAAGCTCCTGTCTTGATAAGTCCAGATTTCACCAAGGATTTTTCAGTATTCTCATATGCTTCGGAACATACTATAGCAGCGGTATTATTGCAGAAAAATGAGGAAAATTTGGAACAACCCATAGCCTTTTTCAGTAAAATGCTACGGGATGGGGAGTTGAAATATGATATCATGGAAAAGCAGGCCTATGCTCTGATTAAAGCGTTAAAGGATTTCATAATATATGTTTTGCATTCCCATGTAATTGCACATGTTCCAACCGCTGTAGTAAAAGCAATTTTGATGCAACCAGACCCCGAAGGCAGGAGGGCGAGATGGATAGCTACATTATTGGAATATGATATAGAAATAAAACCCACGAAGCTGGTTAGAGGACAAGGGTTAGCAAAGATGACGACAAACTCAAATTGTGAATCTTTACAGATCAATTTTTTGACTCACCAGTCTGATCAGGTGGACACAGAGATAGAAGTGATGGCTGATTTTGTAGCCTCTCCATGGTATTCTGGTATTGTATATGTCCTCCGAAATTTGCAAGCACCAGAAGGATTAAGTAAATCGAGAGCAAGATCTGTAAAGTTGAAATATGCTAAATTCTATATCATAAATAAATATCTTTATTGGAAGGATCCTGGAGGAGTTCTACTAAATTGTTTATTGGAGGACGAAGCCCAGCAAGTTACCAAAGAATTTCACAAAGGAGACTGTGGGGGACATCATTATTGGAAGTTGACTGCAAACAAAATCCTAAGAGTTGGTTATTATTGGCCTATGTTATTCTCTGATGTATATAAAGAAACCAACAAATGTCATCAATGCCAAATTTTCGATGGTAAGAGAAAGGTACTGTCTCTCCCTCTGGATCCAATAACAGTTGAGGCTCCTTTCCAGCAATGGGGTTTGGATTTTATTGGTGAAATAAACCCCAACTCATCAGGTCAGCACAGGTGGATCTTGACAGCTACAGACTATTTCACTAAATGGATAGAAGCAATTCCCACCAGGAGGGCCACTGAGAATGTGATCATGGAGTTTCTTGAAGAAAATATATTGGCTCGGTTCGGGTGTCCAAAGAGGATAGTAACAGACAACGCAGCTGCTTTCAAATCTAGGAAGATGATTAACTTTTGTCATAAGTATCATATAAGCCTCAATCACTCAACTGCATATTACCCTCAAGGAAATGGATTAGCTGAGTCTTCAAATAAAAGCCTGGTGAGGATTATCAAAAATCTGTTGGAAGATAATAAGAGATCCTGGCACACCAAACTAAAATATGCTCTATGGGCTGACATGATTAGTACTAAAAGAGCCATCGACATGTCTCCATTTCAACTGGTATATGGTGCTGAAGTGATTTTTCCAACATCATTAGGGGTACCAGTTATGAGATATTTCCAGGATCAGCAAGAAGAACCAAATCACATATAGCGGAGGATAAATCAGATCATTGAGCTGGAAGAACGAAGAAGTAAGGCTTATGACAAAGTGTAGTCTCATCAAGAGAAGATGAAGAATACTTTTGACAGAAGGATCAAGGAGGAGCAGTTTTAGATTGATGACCTGGTTTTGAAGTGGGATGCTCCTAACGAAGACAAGCATGGAAAGTTCGACCCTATGTGGGTCGGACCTTATGTTGTTTCTAGGTACAGAGGATAGAATGCATTTTTGCTGGAATATACAAATGGGGTTCTTCTGGAGAGAAACCCCGTAAATGGAAGATATCTGAAGCATTACCTGTCCTGAAGAGGAAGGTAAAATTTGTATCATAGATTGTATATACTTGTCTTTCTTTACAAATAAACATGAATGGTAAGCCGAGTGCATTTGAAGCTCGCAGTGAAAGCCCTAAGATCTAGGAGGCCTACCGTTCACTTTCTAAAATATATAAAAATGGTATATTTACAAAAGACAAAAGATGGGTTTTTGAGAGTTATTATGCAAAATAAAAAAAGGAGGCACCTGGTATACGAGTTCTTTGATACCTCGCAGGGAGGATATCATCCCCAGATGGAGCCAGCTGTTAACACCATTATTTATCGAAGAGGATAATAAACCATGGTGGGGAAAGAAAAATGGTTGTTTGGATACTTGGGTCAAAGGATATATCGTAAAAATGGAGCTATAGGCAAAATGCGATCAAGTCACCGAAGATCCTGAGCCGCAATGGAAGAAGGAAGAAGATCAATGGCTGGTATTCTCTCCGCTCCTCAGAGATACAAGGAAGATAAAGGTTTGACCGAAGCTTATCAGGCGCGCAGATCAATGACCGTCAGGTTGGTTTGGGTGGATCAATGATCTATATCCAATCCGCTTCGTGAAGTCGCATCCTGGTTAAAATGACACAATTTGGCGGAATTGGGTACAGGCTACTCGATCCAATGGCGGAGAGATGAAGTCGAATCACATCCACGGTTGAGATTGATTCCGGAACCAGAACCTGCTCGACCGATAAGCCTACAGCGCCCAGCGGAATGAGTTACCCGGTGCTCGATCTGACGGTTGAAGATCAAAGTGAGCCAGATCAATGGCTATTATGATTTTCGGAGAGTGAACTAGCGCGGTGGATAATTCCGAAGTGCTTAGCGGAATTGGGTACGTGGCATATGATCTAATGGTGGAGAATTAAAGGGGTATCACATCAACGGTTGAGAACAATTCCGAGGATCAAAGCTACACGTTGGATAAAAGAAAGGAGACCAGCGGAATTCATTACATAGTGCTTGATCCAACGGTCGAAACTTAAAGGCGGAACGATCAACGGTTGGGATCGATTCCGGGGTTGAAACTTGCACGAGGGATAAGTCCCCGACTCCCAGCGGAATTCGGTACGTGTCACCCGATCCAACGGCTCATGACAAACGGCGATTTCATCGACGGTAGAAGATCATTCTGGGAGGGAGACTGGTATGTCGTTTACCACCAAGGCGCTGGGCGGAATGGGATACGTGGCACATGATCCAAAGGCCAGAAATTAAAGAGAAATTAGATCTACGGTCTTGAATGAAACCGAAAAATAGAAGTGCACGGCAATTAGGGATAAGTGGTGGTTGCGGAAATGAATGCTGTCCACGTGGCGAATTGTGTGGTCCTATAAAGGCAGGGTTGACCTCTCCAATGATTATTTTATTTGCTCGGGACCCGGCGAAAAGGACCTGGCGATTTGGGAGCTTCCATTTGTCAGTGCCTGGCACGTTCCGAACACGCGCCTCCACAGTGAGCCAAGTAGGACTTTAACCCTGTAACTCCTTCATCCAATTACCATTATAAATTAAGAAATGGACCATGGGGGAGAGGTTGTCTGGTCGGGTTGCGGATGACAGAGAGGAATTTTTAGTAGACAGACACAGGGGCGTCTGCGACCCCTTCCTATCCACAGGGAGCGTGTCCGACAGCAAAGAGAAATTGTGGTCTTATTTCGCACAGGGGAATGATGTTCTGAATGTATGCAAGTCTTTTTTGTACCATTTTGCCCTGGAGCAAACCCTCCACTTCCCTGAATTTGCCGAGTGGTGTGCGGTGAACTATTCTCCCTCTTAGAGCATTATTGTGAGTCGGTCCGCGTCGAAAATACTGTGTAAAATTGATGCTTCGGTCGTTAGAGAAAACCTTAGTCTGCCCGAAAGTTACCCTGTAAATCGTGAGTCTGTAAATGAATCTGTCCTTGCCGAGTTTTTCAAAAATTGCGAAAGTGAAAGTCGCTGTCAATTCTTATCAAGTATCTTGAAGGAAGGTCAGTCCCTCGAAGGTCTTTTCTTACCTTACCCCTTGCACATTTTTAAGACTGAGGTGCAACTGGTAATGTCTTTGGTCTGTCAAGTGTTAGGTCTAGACGACGATTGTCTTATAGGTGATGTTACCCTTGGTTTCTTGTTAAAAATAAATTCTTTGAGTCCCGAGTCCTAGTCAGTCCCCGTGCTTAATTTAGATGAGTACCTTGCCGAAGCGATCCACCTCCAGTTAACGGAATTTCCCAAAGTCCAGTCCTTTAGGTTTCAAACATACTTGCTTAACATGTTATTGTGCTGTAATGTTACTGAATTGAAATTCTTAAGTGATCTATGTTCTTCTGATTTTCCCAAGCAAATCAACATGGTCGAATTTGCCAATTCGATCATGTCCGAAATGTACAGAATGTTATTTGATGAGGACCTGCCCCGTGTCCTAGACGAAATGAGATACCTAATGCAGTCATCACCCGAAGATCGGGTGGGGGGCTGGTTCCTGTACAGAGGTTACACAGTGTTAAGAATATATGGCTTTACTGTTCAGCCTTATAGGCTACCATCCTTCTTGACCCCAAGGATTTTTGCACTAGAGTTCATGAGGCAGAGATTGCTGTCTGAGGAAGAGCACTTTGGTGCTTTCAAGAAATCTTCGAATATTAAATTTCCTTTTAAAGTCAGCCCTTTCATTTTTAAAGGTAAAGGTGTCCTGGCATTTGTAGAAAAGTTGATGGAGAATATGGATTTCATAAAAGATGTAAATATGAACTACGACCCCCACCAGGTGATCTCATTGAGAAAACAGGCAAACAGGAATAAACCATTTAAGCATCAGGCTATTGAGGGGCTAGCTGAAATGGCCAATTTGCTACAATGTACTGACAGGTCAAAGTCCAATGAAGAGACAGCAGCCCAAATGACAGAAGGTGCTGGTATTTTGGTCAAGAGGAGTTTGTCTGAAACTGAGAGTATGGATGTAGACGAGGAAGGCCCCCATAAAAGGACAAAGTTGCTCCAAGGTGGTGAAATTATAGATGAGGAGGTTTTTGATGGTTCCAAAAGAGGTGCCCTATTTCCCCTGTACAAGTAAGTCAATTCTCTTTTAAAAGTACAGAGGGTGATGTAGACAATTCGGAATTATGCCACGTGTTTAAGTCGAAGGAAGACCTAAAAGCCAGTTACATGGAAAAGAGGAAATAGTCTATGGAGGAAATGAGGAATTTTCTCCTGAAGGTTTGAAGTTTGTACAGTTCGAAGACCTCTCTGGTCTATGCTAGAGATACTGAGAGGAATACGTTTAAAATGGCTATGGTAAGTGATAAGAAAATGGCTGAAGTGGAGATCCGGTTAGACAAAATCAACACTCCAGATAAAATTCAACTCCACAAACAGACCAGCGATATCCTCTACTCAGACTTACTACAAGCCATGGTGAAGATTAATAAATTACAGGTTTTGATAGATAAATTGGAGATTCAGTTGAAACATGAGAAAGTGGAAAATAAAGCAAATGTTGTTCAAATTAAGAAGTTGCAGACAGACATTGCTAGTTTAGACAGTACACAGGCAGTGAAAAGGTTGTTAGAGGAAAAGGATAATGCGCTCCAGGTCCTGAAGAAGAGACTGAAGATCCCAGGTACTGAACATGTTCAGTCATCTGAGTTGCTAGCCCTCCAAGAAGAAAAGGATAAAGTCCATCAGGAGATGATGGAATACAAAGGAAGAGCAGGAGAGCTACAAGAAGAAAAAGAGAAGTGGGAAGCCGAAAGGGAGGAACTGTTATCCCAAATCTCCTAGATGAAAAAAGATCAGAATGAAGAGAAGGAGATTATGGAAGAGTTGATGAGCCAGACTCCCACCGACGAGGACCTGTCTATTGTAAATATCCAGAAGCCATTAGATGATTTCTCTACTGACGATTTGTTGGTACCAATGTCCCAGGTGAGTCTGAAAGAAGAAGCAATCAAAGATTTGAAAGCAGAAAATGAAAAGATGAAAGCTGAACTGGCCAAAGTTAATGAAAGAAAAAAGCAAATACTACAGGACATGAATCAATTACAGAAGAAATTTAATGAACTAAAGGAAAAATGCATTGGGAAAGGCCCTCTTCAGAGGGCAAAACACATCATTTGGGATACCCTGTGTATAGAGATTACCAAGTTCAGGCACTATTTAAATTTTATTGATGATTTGAATATAATGATAAATCTAGCCCACCAGAGGCTGAAAATGGTAAACGAACATATGGAGAAAAGACCCCTTGTTACGGCTCAGAACACATTAAATTTTCTAAATTTATTGTCATATCAGAAGTTGCAGGAATTGGGAATAAAGGACAGAGTGTCAATAGTGATGTGGGCAAAGAAAATCATCCATAAGCATCACTTAATCAAAACGGTCCAAGATAAATCGGAAGGATTGTTGCTGCAGGTTAATAATTTTAAATAGGAGTTTAAAGAACTGTTCGAGGACGGATTACCTTCTTTATGGGATGGAGAAGGGCGGATGTTCTCACAAGAACATTATCATAACCTGCTTGTTCACTGCCGCATGGACGACTCCAAATTCAATGATTTGGAGAAAAACCTGACAGGGAAGACCATTGTAGATATGCTCACAGAAGATTTCGAGATTCTGCAGAAGTTCACTATCATCAGGAGCAGATTGCCCAGAAAGTCCTATGAAGCATATATGGAGCTCGAGGTAGCTATTCGGGAAATGATGGAGTGTGAAACCCCAATTTCGGAGCAGTGGAAAGCTGTGGAGCGGTTTGGAAAGACAAAGTATATTCTCCATCCTTAATAACAGGTGTCATGCACTAAAGAGATGATGGGGCAAAGACGTGGAGCTGATGGGACAAAGATATGGAGCTGATGGGGCAAAGACGTGGAGCTGATGGGGCAAAGGTATGGAGCTGATGGGACAAAGTTTGTTGTCAATTTGATTCGTACTTTGTGGTCTGTTAGGATTGGAGTTGTAACAAACTTCCTAGGGGTTAAGAATTCAGTTACAAACTCTAAATTAAGCGGATCATTCTGTTATTGATCTCCTTGTTGGAGCACCGATCATTTTATGTATAAATATGCATATTTTTTAAGAGATGTGGGTTGGAACCCATCGGGTAGTGAATAATTTTGGAGAACATATCTGTTTTTGGAATGACAAAGTTAATGCATGAGAGTTTTGTCAGAGATTCATGTGTTGTTGATATTACGGTCTGTGCTTCTTTCTTTGTGATTGTATTTTCCTTGTGTAACACTCCGTTTTGTTTCTTCCTCGTATCTGGAATATAGCGTTGGATGATTGGAATTCATGTGTTTATGCTCTGATCATCATTTCAGATATTATATGATTTTTTCTGCTAAAGTTGATATAGAACTCATCCTTGTTGATGCTCTGTATTAATGGGTTGTTTCTTCATCTCTTCTGTTCCACCTAAATCAATTTGAATGACTGTGATGATATGATTATATTGCCTTTGATGAATATCATGTATATGTCTTTGTGGTATTTTTATATTTGTATATGACTCCATGCCCAATGGTTATGTGATTGTTTCAGCCAAATACATAAATATGTGAATGTTATTTTGAATCTGGTCTTGTTAAATCTTTATTGAGAGATCCCTCTCTGGAAGAAAATACCAGTTTCTTCCTAAAGTGGTTTTGCTGTTACCTTGGAGTATACCTTTTACAACCTGGGTACATTCTGAGTGCTAACACCTTGATCAAGCTATTTGAAGATAAGAACTTAAATCAGAAGATGGCTTTGAGAAAATAGTTGAAGAATGTGAAGATCTAGAATGCAGAACAACTTGAAGCGGTAGAAGATGAATGTATGCCAGAAGCAAGTGATTACTTTTAGCTCGACTAATAAGAAAAGAAGAAGAAGATGGGAGCAATTGAAGATCAAGCTCTCACCATTCAAAGAAGATCCTTCAAGGAACGAGGAATATGAAAAAAAAAACTCAATTCTTGAAGAAACTCTTATTCATCTTATCATTTGGATAAGAAATGATGATTTCATGAATGAAGAAGATGATAAAGCAGAATGATCAAGATGGAGTCTAACCATGAAACAAATAAAAGATAAGTTTTCAGTTGCCATTTCATGATATTGTTTTGTTATACATTTGATTATATTCAGTTGATGTGTTATGGATGATAGATTGTTTACATTAATACTACTAATATGCATGTGATGGGTAAGTAGCTCATGGTGCTATACAACTCTCCAGTGCTACTTATCAAACCTCTTTGTTGACATATTGGATTAGTGCACAATCTCAATGATGTCATGGTAGAGATGGAAGGCATCTAGAAAGTTTCTGTGAGATATGGATGAATGTTGTATTGGCTAAATAGTTGCATGATGCATGATAATTTGTCGTTATGCATATGTTTCATGAAATAGTTCTAACCATGCAACTAGTGCATTTGAATTGTAGGAAAGGTCCTGCACAACCTCCTACAAGAAAATAAGGACGAGACTTGTTCCGAAGAACAAGTGATGACAATTCAATAAACATGAATCTGAAGCTCCCAGGGTCAGAGACACCATGACGAAAGAAAGAGCTTTAGAAAGCGGTAGATCCACCTCAAAGGATGAAGACCACCATGGGTATGAGAGATAACTCAAGATGAAGAAAAGAATGTTATAAAAGAAACTATGATCAAAGAATAACAGTTGATCATGGGGAATGATGTATACGATATGATTTTGAGACATAAAGGGAAGTAGAGATAACCTAAGGCAACTTTTAACTTTAAATATAGTACAACTAGACTTATCTGTCATGTAGGAGACATAATCAGATTCCCCAGGTAGAACTGACAAGAGGAGGAGTAAGAAAATTGAAGTAATAGCTGAACTGAAAATGAACACTGAGACATGAGTATCAGAAAAAATGGAGAGTGCTATGTTCAAGGAAGACATGCTGCCACTAATTGAGAACCAAAAGAAAAAATTCTTCCTTACCATCCCTGTTAAATTTTAACGAGTCTAGGAAATTCAACTCGAATCTCTCTTCATTTTTTGACAAGCTTGAAGAGAAGAGGGAATAATGCTTGATAGTGTCACTGATTCATGGATTTTATGAGCCTAAACTAGTACATGCTCACATGGTGTTTTCACGTTTGGAGAGTCTGAAAACACCAAAGAAGACTCGAGGGGGGTCCTTTTTTGTCCAATTTAGTCTCTTGAGGCCGAAAAAGTATAAAACATACCACAGAAGACTCTCTTAAGTTTCGTAGAAGAAAAGGTGAACATTTTTTGTACTTAGTCAGGGAGGTCCGAAAAAGGTTAAATTATCACCTACCCAACGCTCCTTCGAGAGCAGCATATAGCTTGAGTTTTACGAGTGTGAAGGAAAGCAAGATCACTCGGAAATATCCATTTGAGTATGAGAAATGGGGCTTACAACAATAAAATCGATGCTTTGTTCTTGGTGTTTAATGAGCATGACAAAGACATAAAGTACACTCGAAATATTTTTCATGTTTAGGTCCAGAGCATGAAAAAGAGAAAACTAAGCTCATATCAGGAGTTCCTTTTCCGTAAGTTTAGTCCCTCAGGTCCGGAAAAGTGATAAACCTGTACCTGAGAATACTCTTCTCAATTCCGTAGAAAAGAGAGTGATCCTTTCTCGTATTATTCCACATGGTCCGAGAAAGAGATAACCTACCACCAATGTGGATGTCCATTCACATATTCTTAACAAGCTTGAACGGAAAAGTTTACTCGACCGTCAAGTCTATTTTGAGGAGTTAGACCTGGGCCTAAAGAAACTCCATAAGGGTGGGGATTCCTATAAAGGGATAGCTTGTAAAAAGAGACCAAAATGAGGCTCAATTTGGCATGAAAAATAGCTAAAAAGATTCCCCTGAACCTATGATAGTTGCAGCATGAGTATCAAAAGACAATTAGTAGGTTCTAAATGAGGATACTCTTGAGAGGAAAGTCTTATCCACGGAAGAACAATGGTAAAGACAAGGAGCTAATGGTTAAAAATACCATAGTCTGTGGTTGAAGTGTTAATGCTAGGATCAAGATGGATTAGGTGTGAATGCAGAATGCATGTGAAATGACAAAAACCATCCTATATAAGCGAAAAACAACTTAAAGACGACCAAAAACCTGTCACATGGAAGAAAAGATATGGCGTTAGTTTAAAAATTATGAACTATAGGGAAAAAACCCACTTTGAAAATAATTTTTCTATAAATAGTTCAAAAGATGAATAAAAAAACTCACCATTTGATTTTTAACCATAAAAATACAAGTTTTACCTCTACCTTTAATTGTTCGTTGTGGACGATTCGAGGGACCATTCTCAAAACTGCAAGTGTCAGGTAAAACTACACTCCATGCTCTTTCATTTGATCCAAGAAATTGTTAATTTTGAGCCCTAATTCATGTTTTTAAGCACCCTCAAAGCATGGATGCTGTGTACGCGGGTATGGTATGTTAATAGTCAAGTACACACGTTCTGTACGTGGGTTGCCCAAAAGACAGTTGCGTACAGTACGCGACTTGCCTAAAAGATAGTCGCATACGCTGCGTGAGGTAGAAAAACAATGTATAGGATGAAAATTTTCAAATTTTATATGAATCTAAAGGTTTGTAATTGCTTGTTTATTAGATTGAAAGATGGTGCTTGAGTGGAGGGAGAGGGAACATGAAGAAATGGACCAAGAATCTCTTCAAGATGCCCCCATAGTGAATGTTTTACATCAAAGTGGGTTATTAAAGTTTTTTTGTGCCTCACCTATGTGGGAAAATGTATGCCTCTTAGAGTTATTTATAAATTATTGGGATCATGATTTGGGCATGTTTGACCTTCAAGGTGAGTCTCTAGAGATTACATCGGAGGATGTCTATTTCATTTTTGGTTTATCACGACGGGGAGTTTTGGTGAGCTTGGAAGGTACCGGCAGAGGTGGTGACCCTCTAAGTGTACAGAACTATATTGACATATACTACAAGCCAGGCACTCAAAAGAGGGGTAGATGCATCCCTATTGTTCACATTCACAACTTTCCTTTACGGGTGTTGACTAGCACTATAGTGAGGGTTGCAGGGTCATCATCACTTCACCTTGCAACTCGGAACCAAATGAGACTAGCGGTAGACTGTATGCAGGGAGCCCTATATGATTGGTGCTCAAGAGTGATCCTGATAATGAGAAAACAACTCTCTGACTGCAAAAGAGGAAAGAGGAAGAATTTTGGTTATTCCAGCATATTAGTAGCCTTCTTCTTTGAGAGAGTGTTGGGTTTGAGTCCTGCAGTATGATTGCCAGTTTGTTCTCCCCGTTAGCCTAGGCTGAGAAGGTGGGGAGATATCTTCCTCTGCCAGGGAGGTGGTGGATATGTCCAGAGTGTTTATGATGACGACTTCTACTTTTGGTGGGAGCGACAGTTTCTTGCCTTGGAGTAGTTTCCATATGCTGGATTAGATTTCCGAGGTGATACCGACCTCGTCCTCCCTCTAGGAGGAGCATGGGGAGAGTTAGGTAATTTTTATTTTCAAAATTTCAAAATTTTTATGAATTTTAATTATAGATATATATACATATGTATAAGAGTTCTAATCCTTTTAAAAATGTCAAAATGTAGATATTGGACTAGTCCGCCCTGCTGGGCATCCACGCATGTATGTGAGTCTTGTTTTGGGAGAGGACCAGGGCTTGATTAGGGTTCTTAAGGGGAAGCTGGCCAGGCTTACCCGGAAATTACCTACCTTACGGATTGAGCACATCCCAGCCATCATGCAGGAGCTAGTGGTTGGTGTACCACCTATCTGGATACGCCTTCTGAGATGAGTAGCCAGAGCAGTACTTGTGTACATAGATGTTGTTGAGGCTGCTAAATCCAAAGAGGCTGAAGAAGCCGAAGAGGCTGAAGAAGCCCGAGTGTAGGGTGATCAAGGGGACTAGGGGGGTCCAAGTGACTAGGGCGGTCCAGCTTAGACTTAGGAGCATTTGATGGACTTTGATCCATGTTTTGTATATTTTTTGTATATTATACAGTTATGACTGGATCTAAGAATCAGAGACTCGACCTATCTATATGGACAAATATTCACATATATATATATATTTTGCCAGTTTATTTACAAATGTTTTTAAATGTGTCTGCTGTCTATTTTTATGTAAAATGTGTTAAATGCCAATCCAAGATATAATTAGCATATGCATCAGTTAATGAATTTTGATTTCTTGGAATATGATTGAATGTAATGAATTCAAAATTTATTTCCAATAACCTAACTTGCATAAACTGACGTAATAGAATAGGGTTCCGCACCTGATAAGCCCGATTGAGCTGGGAAACCACTAGTTGAGAGTCCAGTCAGACTTCCAGCTGAGTGATACCACACGACAAAGCATCCCATGAAATCTCAATGACGGCCCTGTATTCAGCGACATTATTGGTAGCAGGACCTAAGCAAGTGCCTCCTGAGGTGACTAACTGTCCCAAGGGTGAATAAATGACCCATGTAGCTGAAGCCAAATTACAAGTGTGGCGACTAGTACCATCAGTGAAACTTATGAACCACTCGGAAGACATCTGTAACAATCAATAGATTGTATAAAAACATAAACCGACGACCTATTGTACATAAAATTACATACAATAAAATATAGGAAAAAGTGCTAAGCCTAAGCATAGTACTTTTTCAGGTAGAGCCCATTTCTAGGCTCAGGCAGCTTATTCCCATCGAAATCAATTAATTCATGCACCCTTCTTTAAGACCTTTGATACGACATAAGGCACCAACCACATAGACCTGAAAGTTTCCTACCCCTAGGGGTTCTTTGTCTTGGTCCCAGAGCAAAACAAGCTCCCCTTCATAGAAAATCCAAGGCTTGACCGATTTATTGTATTGGCTTTTGAACCTATTTTTATGAGCTTGGTTTGCTGTCAGTGCATCTATACGCTGTTCATCTAGATGTTCTAAATGTAATAGATGTTCTTCCAGCTCAGACGTATCAGGTAACACGTGAATAACAATTCTTAAGGATAGGATTTCACATTCAACCAAGGTAACGACTTCCACTCCATGAACAAGTTGGAAGGGAGAAAACCCTGTAGTAGTTTTTACATTGGTCCGATATGCCCAAAGTGCAGGATACAGCATGATATGTAAGTTGGAATGGGCTGCATTAATAGTACATTTGAGGACAATTTTCAAATTTTTATTGATATCTTTGACTTGATCGTTTGCTTGAGGATAGAACGAAGATGAATGTTCTTGTCTAAATCCTAGCATAGTGGTCAATTCAGTCATCATGCTATTTTGGAAATGACTACCATGGTGAGTGACAATCACTTTAGGTATACCGAATTGTGCGATAATTTGATTGAACACAAAAAAGCTGTAGTTTCCCCATCAGCTTCAAAGGTGGGCATTGCCTCTGCCCATTTCATAAAATAATCTACAATGACAATGATATATTTGTGCCCCCCAGCTGAGGCTGGGTTACATGTCACGTAATCAATCCCCCACTTCATGAAGGGGTCCACTGAGATGACGGGAAATAACGGAGCAGGATGTGACCGCATCTTTCTAGTGTAAAGCTGACAAGGGTGACAGCGCTTCACTGCTTCCACACAATCTTTAAAGACTGTGTGCTAGAAATAACCGACACGTAATATCTTTTGGGCCATTGCTAACCAAGATAAATGACCCCCACATGCTCCACCATGGGCATCATTTAGGACAATTTCCGCTTCCTCGTGGGTAAGACATTGACGCAAAATGTAATCTACCCCCCTATTATATAAAGTATCTCCTATAATGAGGTAGTTCTTGGCATGTAGGTGTAGTTTACGTCGTTCTTCCTGCAAGAAAGCTGCAGGATACTTCAATGTTTGGAGATAGATAAGTATATCTCTGTTCCAGGGGTTAGAGGTGGAAATCAAAAAGATATGCTCATTTGGGAATGAGTCTTCTTCAATGGATACATCTTCTTCTACTGGAAATTCAGCAATGAGCTCAGCAACAACTAAGAATTTTTTGGATTTGGTAGATTGAAAATCCAAGTCAAACTCTTGGAGAATGACTATCCATTTGTTGAATTTGCCTCCAACTATCCATTGAGACAAAACATATTGAAAAGGATTAACATCTACCACTACCGTCGTAGTCCTCAGTAAGATGTAGTGACGTAACCTCTGAACAACATAAACAGCTACTCAGGCCAACTTCTCAACGTGGGAATACCTAATTTCAGGTCCGACTAAAGCACGAATGAGATAGTAAACGACATGCTCTTGGAGCTTATCATCCTCCTGGACTAGGACTACCCCTATGGTCGACTCAGATGCATCCAGATACAATATAAAATCCCTAGATTAATCTAGAGGACACAATAATGGTGCCGACAACAAAGATTTTTTTAATGCCTCGAATGTGAGTTGTGCAATTTCATCCCATACAAATGGGGTGTCCTGTTTTAACAGGTGCATGAAACCCTTAGTAATCTTGGCATAATTTACAATGAAACGTCAAAGAAAATTGGACTTCCCCTACAGGATCTGAAGTTGCCTGATAGAACGAGGAGGAGGCAGATTTATAATGGCCTCAACCTTCAAAGGATCCACCTGAATGCCTTCGTTAGAAACAATGAATCCGAGCAGTCTCCCTAACTCGACACAGAAAACACACTTGTGGGGATTTAAGTGAATCATATAGTATCTGCATCGTTCAAAAATCAAACGCAAATGATTTGGGTGATCGATCCTCTTACAAGAATGTGCAGGAAGATCATCAAGGTAGGGTTTGATAATGGCTTTAATATTGTGAAAGGAAAAATTCATTGCCCGCTGAAAGGTTTCCCTAGCATTTTTCAATCCAAAGGGAATTTTCTTGTACGCGAAGGTAGCCCAAGGAAAAATGAAAGCTATTTTATGTTGGTCTTCCAGTTTAATTTGAATTTGATTATATCTGGAGAAACCATCCATAAACAAAAAGACTTCACTTCCCGTGCAAGCATCAATAATTTGATCTATAAATGGCGTGGGATAGTTGTCCTTAGGACAAGCTTTGTTTAAATCTCGAAAGTTAGTACAAATGCGTATGGTCCCTTGATTTTTATCAACTAGAATAGGGTTGGATACCCATTCTGTCAAAGCTATGGGATAAATAAAACCGGCTTTCAGCAGTTTCTCCACTTCAGCCTTCACTACCGCCGCTTTACGCGGGTTAACACGTCTCAACTTTTTCTGAACAGGTTGAGCATTAGGGTATGTTCAGATTTCGTGCTTGAATATAGATGGATCAATTCCTGGCATCACCTCATATGACCAGGAAAAAACGTCACAGAATTCCTTAAACAAGGCCATATAGATCGCAATCTCCTCAGGAGAGCAGTTTGTGCCAATATGCACATTTTCCACAAAATTAGGATTTACAGAGATGTTGTTAGGGATAGTAGTGGAAATATTTTCCATGTTCCCCTCAGCAAACATTTCTTCCCTTGGTAAGGGATTAATGGGCATATCAGCATTGTCTTCCAGTCTCATATGAAACTCCTGATTCTCTATCCTACTTAACTCTGGAAGAAAATAGGATCGATGGTGAAGATCTTCGCAGATATTACCTCATCCGCACATGGCTTCCAGAATGGCTTCATTCGAAGGTAAAACAATATCTAAGTAGTCTTTAGAATGCAAAGAGTTTTCTACCCAAGCAGGCAGATAGGATTCTTCCAGTTCCTTTGAGACTGTGAGGGGGGACCGGAATGGGATCAATAGCGGTATGGGTGATAGCTTGATAAGCCACTTCCGCTGTCGATAAGGGAACTTTAGGTTCATGGTGGGAAGGGAGAACCCAAGGATCAGTCCTATCAACAACCATAGCTATGGAATTCCCCACACTAGTAGAACCTATATAATTAATCGAAACTGGAAGATCAAATGTGCCCATCAATGATGGGTACATTCTAGCCCCTAAGCTCTCTGAAGCAGGTTTGAACTAACCAACCAATGGCACAGTGGACTTGTTATATTCCATGCGGCCTTTTCAAGTAAAACTGAGTTGGTCAACAGTAACCAACTTCCCTTCATGTGGAAACACTACCACCCAAAAGACGGCCGATGCAATAACAAACATGGCATAAGTCCAACTTCTCCCCAAGAGCAAGTTGTAATCCAAAGGTGCATCAATCATCTCTACCTCAACAGACACTGCTTTCCTTTCCAGCTTAATTTCAAAAGCCGAAAGGATACCATGTGGACGAAATGACCTTTCGTCAAAAGCAGTAAGCATGGTATTTGATAGGACCAGCTTTGGGGATCCAAGAGATTTCCAACAAGACAAGCACATAACACATGTAGAAGCACCCTCGTCGACAACTGCCCTTCCAATGGTCTTTACACCATGGATGACATCTATCAATAAGGCTACATGATATGGTAGGCGAATTTTGACATTGGAAAAATTAGATTTCGCCATGAGACTCGATGATTCCTTACTGCCTAAGGCTACTAAGAGTGCATCCCGTTGGGCAGAACAACTCTGTAACACCTCTAAAGCTGACATTGCACAAGGTGTTTGAGCTAAGTATTCAACTACGAAGTAGTTTGCTGCATCCCTAGCATTAGGATTATGCAAGGTCTTTTTAAGGACACCTTTTGATATCTTGGGCATAATTTCGGTAGGTTTCTCAATCGTGAGAGGGTTAGAATTTTCACCTATTGACTTACCCTTCTTCGAGGTCTCTTTTTCATAGTCCTTATTCCTGGTCTGCAGTAAAGTTTGGGATCGAACCATGTTGATATAATTAGGGTCAGGGGCATTTTGGGTGCCCCCTGCTGTATTTGAAGCTGAAGCGAAATTCTGCCCTTGGGGAAAAGGATCCTTCAGGACAGCCGGTTGTTGAGCTTTTTACAGATTCTGAGCTTGTTCCATAAGGGGACATAAATGAATAAGGTGATCTTCATGGCACAACTTACATGGGAATTTCACCTTCTTCTTTTCTTTCTTGCCCCCATCAGCATTGTTTGCGGGTTTTTGCTTGTTTTGGTTTCCCTCCCCTTTCTTTCCTCTCTTCTTTTTCCCACCGGGCTGCTGATTGCCCTTCTGAGAGGTTTGTGCAAAAACATTTTCATTTTGGGGTGAGGGGGAAGCCTTTTCTGCCTCTGCTGTAGAATGTTTGATGGACAGCTGATGGAGCTGTTTGACCAAAGATTCTACAGTGGGAGAATTTATGGAACCAACCACACCATCATCATGGGGTTAAGGCTTAGGTTTCTCTGCATCATGCATTGGTGTTGGTGCCTCAGGGATAATTTCATATAAGATCCTAGACTGAGAATATATTAAATCTAGTTGCTGGGCCTTGAGGAAATCTTCTTCCTCATTCGTCACTTTTGAAGTAGATACATACTTAGATATTGAAGGCAATAGGGATTTAAGGAACCATTCTAAGAAGAACTTAGGAGGAATAGTGCCTATAATAAGTCTCTTCCATCTTCTCCATTCTTGGATGTGATCTGAGATATGGGTGGCCTTGTTATGTTGGAAGGTAGACAACAAGTCCGTTTCGAAGTCATATCTGACAGGAAGCTGGAAGTGACTAAGAAATGCATTAGCTAAGTCCTAAAAACTGCTAAACGCAGCAGAAGGCAACTCAATGTACCATTTTGCTGCAGTACTCGTCAAAGTTCTTTGGAATAGCCTCAACCAAACGAAATCTTCATTCAGTGAGTTGGAAGAGAACCATAAATGGAAAGTGGTTGCATGAGCTCCAGGATCATCACCAACTTTGCCTTCGAATTTTGGGATATCCGAGGGCAGCTTGGTAGGGACGGGTGGCCAGGAGGGATCATGTCTCATCGGGTCATTCATTAGTTTAGACAAATTTGGCAAGTTTATCGTTTCCAGGAAAGGAATTTTAGGTCTAATCGAAGCACTAAAAGTACCAGTTTGGGGATCAGAGGGACTTGCCCCCATATTCCCATATGTGAAGGTGGGGTTGCCCCCTGCTGCCGGTTGTGAAGTGGATGGGTTTCTTTGGAAAGGATTCCATCCCTAAGCCATAGGATTCTTTTTGTGAGGTGTAGTATAAGAGGTTCTGGCTGCCCCAGTCGAAACTGGAGTTTGAAATACAGGAGCAGGTATCCCTCTGCTAAAAAATGAAAAAGGAGAGCTCGTGAACGGAGCTGAAACCGGAGTTTGAAAACCTTGACCATAAGGGTTAGTGTTTCCAAAATGCACCCCTACATATGAGGGTGTTGGGCCTACGTATGGAGTGGAAGGGGGAATGTGCCCCCCATTCCAAGGAAATCCTTAGACAAAAGCCGAGGATCCTATAGGACCACTCTAGGCAGTGTGTGCGAAGGAAGTACAAACTATAGGTACACTAAGAATCCCAGTGACCATACCAGCGGAAGCACCTGCTAGGCTTGTGGGAACTAGTGGTTGAACCACTCGACTCATTGGAGTTAAGGGTGTAGTAGGTATACTTGATCTAGGGGCACCTACCGGGGGAGGTGGTACCCCTTCACCTGGAGCGGATGAGGTGTAAGTGAAAGAACTTTCTCCTGCAGTATACATTATCCTTCCCATAGGCACCGATCATGGGTGGATCAAAAGGACGAACCTGAACGATTACAAGATCGTTTAAGTCAGTTAGAGGTGTATTAAAATTCCTTGCAAACTCGTCAGCCTGCAAGTCTTCTATCTCAACTGTGTTTAAATTAAAACGGTTTGCCCTAATTTCTGGTTCACCCGAAACTTCACTAACTCCCATCGGTTCAAAAGAACAGTCTGTGTCCAATCTCTACCTTTGAGGGGGAGGTGGAGGTTCCAAAGTAATAAGCAAAGGAAGGTTTTGCAACCTTCATGACCTTGTGATAGCTTGGTCCTCCATGATTGTAAATTTGACTCTTCAAACCCTAAGGTCGACTAAACACAGACAAACCACATAGCAGTCACTACAAAAAATTCCTAAAGCCCCAACAATCACAAAGGGTACAAGACATGCTTTCCCAAAGAAAGCTGAGAGACAGTTTCTTGGTGTCCTTGAAGAGGTTCTTAGGCACAAGTGGAGGAATCACCCATCGCCCTCCTACACTTTCAACAAGGCTTACCTTCCAAGCCCGTCCAAGGTGAACCAGAAATAGCCTTTCGGTTTACCTGTGTATAAACCCTAGATGTCAAGAGACTAGAGGCTACCTTAACTATACCAATAGTCTGGGGGGACAGTTGTAAGCCTGATTCATACGCATGGGCAGGGTAACTAAGCCTGAAACTCTATCTAGGACAGAATCCCCAGATGCGTAAAAACCTTGGTCTACGTTTTGACAAGGAATTAGAGGGTTATCTCCTCAGTCCAATGCCTCCATGCGGCCTCGTGTTTAACTCCCGTTTGAGAGGAGCTTCCCAGATACTATCGATAAAGAGAAGGATTTACCTATTGATTGGCCCATTATGTCTGAATTTAAGTACTTATGGGGAGTTTACACTTCCTATCGCACAAGTCTAGCCTAAGCTAGTAGGTGTATGGCCCTATAAAACAAAATTACTAATAAATTTTAAATTATAGTGTTTATTTTAAGGGCTATTTTTAATCAGAAGGAAAGTGGAGTGAAAGACTATGATGTTATTGACTCCGTAAGAAACGTAAAAGCAGGTGTATAATATCAATTTCAAAGCAAATTATCACTACTTAAAACAAGCTCCTTTTTTTCTATTTTTTTGTAAATATAAACTAATGAAAATGCAACTAAGAGAGAGAAAACCAAGACTTATTTTTTGTAATTTTTGATATTTTATTTAAAAATTGAAAGTAAAACTACCATATGCAATTCGAAATGCAAATGTTTCCAATGCTTTTCTTTTAACTTCTCAAATTCCTCAAAGATTACTATGCACCTAAATGCAAAAATTCTTGAGTATGCTTGAATAATCTAACTGTAAAAAGTAAGCAAAATGAAGTAAAGCAGATTTATAAAAACCAAAGATCAACCACCTAAGGAAGACTTGGAAAACACCCATCTGGGAAAGACACAATGAATGGAAATCACTGAAATCAATAAAAGGCAAGTGACAAACCAACACTATTTAGAAATAGAATGGGATATATGGTATCTAGAACCCTGATCACTTATTCAGACAGCCAACACTTGGACCTATCACCCAACAGGAAAATCCACTTCAAATTGCTAAAATAAAGACAATCCAACAAATAAAAACCCAAGGGCTTACCAAAAAGCACAAAGTATGGTTAACAGGGCTATCAAACCTATAGTGCAAAGCCAGTGCTAAAGACCCCTAAGCAAAACAAAATTCAAAAAAGGACAGGGACAAGCAACCCAACCCCAAAATTTTTGTTGCTCAGACTTGTATGCGACAGTTCACAAGAGCAACCCACGTACTGTATGCGACTATATAATGCAGCAACCCGTGTACACAGACCTCTATACGCGACTATGTAGTACAACAACCCGCGTACAGGAGTAAAATTTTTCAACAAAAAGAAAAATTATAAAGGCCTTCAAACACCACTATAAGTCTAAACCAAGACACAACACCACACACTGAATCAAAGCAAAGACTGGGCAAGGATATACAGAGTTAACCCACAGCATGCTAGGATCCCCAGTGGAGTCGCTAGTTTTATTGTTCAGGATTAAACACCCTTGTAACCTAGGGTCTGGGGTTACCAACTTACTTCTAAACTGGCAGACAATTAGCTTTAGTAAAGTACAGAAAGGAAATAGGAAGAAATATTGGACTCACCCGATTATCGATGGTTGATCCAAGCTTGATCTTCTTCCGCTCTGCTTCTCTCCAAAGCTTTCAGGGATGCACCTCCTTCACTTGCAAAGAGAAAATTCTCAAAGTACAATATTATATATGTATATATGACAGGTTAGATAAACAATATATATAGTGCTTAATCAAATATATTCATCAACCATAATACATGAAAGAGACTCAACACAATGTTGGAAGACGAATTCTCTTTATTAACAATCAGCGAATGAGATAAGTGTACAATCCAATGCCTGAGACAAGGACCCCTATGCAACCAAAGGACTCTGAGTTCTGCTGCTCCAAGAATTCTGAAGATATACCACTAGCATAACTTTGCTCTCCAAACTTGATTCATTAATGCCCTCCCCAAGGCCTCTATTTATACTTTGGGAAATAGATTGGTTTCGAAGGTTGAGGAGGTTGAGATGGTTGGGGTAGTTAATGATTAAGGCCCAACTAATCTCCAATAATCGTGATTTATATTTTTTAATGTCGAATGGAGATGTACGCGACTATTAATATAGGCAACCTACGTATGACACGTGAGTTGCTCTAAGGAAACCCGTGTATGCTGATGTACGCGGGTTGCAATGGAGATAGTCACGTACAATACGTGAGTTGTCAATTGGAATAGTTGCATACATACACAAGTTTTAATGAAGATAGTCACGTACCCCAATCAACACTTAGAAAAATCATATGGCAAGCTGGTTGATGGGTAAATGCATCTCATGTCATGCCCATCTATAGTGTTTTGGAAAACTTCAATCCTAAAATGTCCTTTTGTGTACCAACATAAGGAATGTCGTCACTTGGATGGAGAAGTGCCATTTGGGTTGATAACAATAAGATATAATGGTAATAAATACCAATGGAAACTAGACCAAATTAAAGAAGCTCCACATATATTCCTTCAGAAAATAAATCCAAATAACATTAAGAAGATGATAACGACTTACTTCTGTGATATATGTGAGAGATTTGAACCTCACTTGGCTATATATTGTCCCTACAATGCCGACAATATCAAGCCAAAGTCGTGTGGAATTTGTCGAGCAACCCAACACTCCACAACTGAATGCATCAAGAATATAAAGACTAGAGTTGGATACCATACAATATACCAAACATAAACAGTCGAGCAGAAATGTCAAGACGACTGCAACAACAATTGACATAATAAGAATAATAACCAACGGGGTGGATACAACAATCACAGAATGAATAAAAATCGAGTCTACTAAACACCCGGACGCAATAAATCATGATTTTTTGTATGCTATAGTGAGTACCATCTAAACACTGACTGTCTATAGAAAGCTAGAACAAATTTAAAGTTTTGTACAAAATGTGTCATGGGTGAGCATAGCTTAGAAGATTGTCCCATAATTCTTGATGCACTTAATAAAATAAGAAATGTTAATGTCTTATCTTGTGTTCCTAAAAATGATGCAACTATACTAAAAATATGCAAATCATTACTACACAAGGCACACAAATTGAAGGAGATAATGCTCAGATTTAAAAAATACAAAGAAAGCAAGAAGATTATCCTAACCCATGGAGGGGGAAGCAAATATTTAATAATGCATTGGAAATGTTTACACAACTTGCATATGAATATATAAATGAAGAAAGTATAAATAAAATGCTTAATGAGTTATTTCACCTATTTACTAAAGGAGAAGCTATTGGAAGGTTAATCAACTTAATGAAAACCTTCATAAATAACCCTGAGAGAAATAGACCTGCTAAAAATTTGCGCACATTAAATCAAAGAGATAAAACTAACACTGGCCCTCTTGTCGACCTAGAAGGCGAAGGGTTTTGTATCAAACAATTCGTCCTTAATTTTGGGTTGCAAGCAAATATAATGAAAATATGAATGTGGGAAAAAATTGACCGACCTCAACTATCTGAATCAAGAATTTATGTTACATTTGGAGATCAAGGCTTAATTAAACCAATTGGAGTATGGAAAATGTTAAAAATTAAATCATGGGGATTGACACAACTATCGACTTTGGAATTATTAACCCTCAGGAAGGATCTAAATCCTTCTCGAAATTAGTTGGTCGACCGTGGGGATGCAAAGTGAAAGCATCCATCTCCTTAGAAAAAGAGAGAATTAACCTAAAAGGAGAAGAAGGAAAGTCATTTTATCTATTAATCCATCTCAAGGGAAACCTTGAGTAGAATCATACGATACTAATGATGACATCTAAGGAATATATCAAATAGTATTGAATAATGAAGATACCATTGAACCTAATAACCTTGAAGAGATCCATTTAGGAACACCTACGTTAGTAAGATATAATTCTGATTCTGAACTTTATGATTGGAAAATGGAAAACTATGAAGCATAAGAATGAGAATGTTGGTCAGTCGAAGTTATAGCTAGAAAAATAATACATAAATGTTTTACCATATCTATCATTCCTATTCGAGAAAAGAATAAGAAAATACCTGACGATTATTCCAACGACAAAAGAGTCAAAAAAATTGCCTCCATTGAGATACAAGGAATGTGAATCACCAGTTGCACATATATAGGAAGTCTCCAAAAGCGACGATGGACAAGGCCGATTGCAAATTCTAGTTGAAAGTTTCACATGACAAGAAACAATATGGTGGGATACACACTAGTCTCTCTTATAGACCTAGACTATTGCTTCAACAAATTTTATTGAACGATTTGGAGGAAATAAGCTTATAGCACAAGTACAAATACCAAAATTTGTCCACGACCAAGATCTAGTCAACCATATTGATATATGTGAAAACAAATGGAAAAGGGTAGGATATCAAGACTAGAATATTTTCCTAATAAATGGTATAAGATGGTGGAAGCCATAAGGGAAACTTTTATTTGGAATGAGAAAATTTTATCATGGTTTTCTCATTCTCCTCCGGGGTAGAATCTACTAAAGAAGCAGTTGAAGAGATAAAAATATTTCTACAAACAATAGATAGTACACCAACCATGTCGATCAAATGACCATAGTCGACATGAAAAACCATATCCACTAAACCATTACAGCAGTTGACTCGACTAGAATCAGAGAATGACAACACTATTCGAAAAAGGTTATGTTAGCAAAAGCACCACTTACTGGTTGGAAAGTTTGTTAAGACTGTGGTTAAAGTGAGCATCGAGTAGAAACCATAACCATAAAGACTAAAACCTAATGATTTTCCTAAAGCATTTACAAACTTCAAAGAAGGTAGTCAACCTATTAATGAAACAAAAGCACCAAAATCGATGGACACGGAAATCAAAATAAAAGAAGTTGATATTTCTAATGTTGGTCGACTAAAAATGGATAAAATAGGAGATTACAAGTTTAAACAACAAATTGTAGAAATAACTAGTCTACTAAAGGAATACCAAGATTTTTTTGTGAGACATTATAAATACTTGAACGAACTAGTTCAATAAATGCAAGAAATGAAAATTGATAAAAAACGAGATGCTCGACTTGCTAAAAAGAAACCATATATGTTAGCACACAAATACAAATAAAAAATAAAGAAAGAAATTGACAATATGGTAGCTATAGGAATCATATATATAGTTGACCAGTCAAAATGGACTAGTCCCATGATAGTACAACTGAAGAAACAAGATCCAACAAAATTGAGAATTTGTTTTAGATTGAAATATCTCAATAAAGTAACATTGGATGATCCATTTCCGATGCATTTCATTGATGAAATCATCAATGAAGTTGCAAGACATGAATGTCACTCAATCACCAATGGATTATCTGGTTACAACCAAGTTCCTATTGCAAAATATTATCAACATAAGTCAACTTTTGTATGTGAATTTGGGTCTTTTGCTTATAAAGTAATTCCATTTGGTCTAAAG
This sequence comes from Pseudotsuga menziesii, assembly GCA_001517045.1. Classification (NCBI taxonomy): domain Eukaryota; kingdom Viridiplantae; phylum Streptophyta; class Pinopsida; order Pinales; family Pinaceae; genus Pseudotsuga; species Pseudotsuga menziesii. The sequence continues at coordinate 117,039 of LPNX011113752.1, read as the reverse complement.
AATGCACCAGCAATATTTTCCAGAATAATAGTAAAAGAATTTCAGGAATACTTATACAAAACAATGGCGGTATACTTCGACAACTAGATGGTATACTCTCTACTTAAAGATCACATTCACTATCTTTGACTAATGCTAGAACAATACCGACAGATCTAACTATAGCTGAATATTAAGAAATGCATATTTTCCACACCAATTGGTATTTTATTGGGCCATGTGGTCTGTAAAGAAGGTATCAAAGTTGACTTTGACAAAATTAAAGTCATTCTTGATTTGAAGCCGCCTGTAAACCCAAAACAAGCCATAATACTTCTTGGTCATACATGATACTACATGAAGTTTATAATATAGTATTATGACATGACATACCCATTACAAGAATTATTGAAGGATAATCAAGAGTTTAATTGGTCTTAAGAATGCGTAGAATCATTTGAATTGCTAAAAATAAAACTCATTGAAGCTCCAATATTAAGATTCCCAGATTGGTCGATTAAGTTCCATGTCCATATCGACGCCTCAAGTACAAAAGTTGGCATGATACTTACACAACTAAGAGACGACAGAATGGACTACGCAAATGAATATGCTAGTCGAAAGCTCAATAAAGTAGAAACAATTAACGACAGAATGAGAATCATTGAGAATGATTTTTTCTCTACAAAAGTACCGACATTATTTACTAGCTAATCCATTTATATTCTATATAGACCACCAAGCACTTAAGTATTTGGTAAACAAACCACTTCACCATGGATGATTATGCAGATGCCTTCACTTGTTCCAAGAATTCGAATTCGATATAATTGTCCGACTAGGAAAAAGTAATGCCAGACCTCCACATTTATCAATAATATGAACAATAGAAGAATCTATCAGAATCTACGATGAAATTTCGGATGCACACCTCTTTAGATTTGAATATGTACCAACGAAATTGGAAGATATAAATTTTTTTAGAGTAAGGATAGGCCCCAGAAGGGATGTCTGAAAAGAAAAAGAAAATACTCACAATGAAAGCTACACCATACACATTAATAAATGGATTTTTGTATAATCTTGGACTAGGCAAAATACTTAGGAACTATTCTCTTGATCATGTACAACATTCTATAATTGATGAAGCACATTGTGGACCTATAGGATGACACTATCAATACAAAACGACAATCAGAAAAATATTGCAATCTAGATTATGGTGGCCCACATTGCACAAATATTGTAGAACTCAAGTAAATAAGCGTGACAGATGTTAGAGGTTAGGCCAAATGTTACCAAGTGATTACATGGATTTAATATCTATCAACCCAAGATTAAATTTTGAAATCTGGGCAATTGACTTTGTCAATCCATTCCCAATTCTCGTCCAATGGACTTGAGCATGATATATTATCATCGCACTCGAGTATGTAACCAAATGGGATGAAGATGAACCAGTCAAAGCATGCTCTAGTGAAGTAGCAACAAATTTTATATACAAAAATATTATCACAAGATTTGGATGTCCTCTCATCCTTATCAATGATAGAGGAACTCATTTTGTTAACAAAACTATTGTTGTTTTATTGAAAGAATTCATGATTGGTCATCAAAAGAGTAAAAATTTCCATAGTTGAATGGAGCCATTGAAGCATTTAATAAAAAATTAACTAAATGATTAAATATTTTATGTAGTGTGGAAAAAGACGGCTAGGATGATATGATACCCGCTATTTTATGGGCCTATCGCACAACGTATAAACGACCGACTAGGAAGACAAACTTTAAACTAGTCTATGGGCAGGAAGCTGTAGTGCCTCTGCACTTTTGATGTTAGAAACCAATTATAACATACATACTTCATCTCAATAGTATAAAAGTAGTTTATAGGAATTCTGATCTAACCAAGCTTAAAGAATAATGTCAGATTGCAATACATCACCAATAAATATAGAAGCAACAAAAAAAAGCATGGCATGATCACACTATAAAGACATATTCGAAGACCTGGTACTGCCATATGGAAATCAAATAAAAACAAAACTGAAGAAGTTACATACAACTTGTATTGGACCATATATAATTGAAGAATTAAACCACAATTGATCTGTCTGACTGAAAAACACTACAAGGGATTTTTTTTAACAAAGTGGTAAATGGCGCAAGACTTAAAATATATCAAGCATAGACATGACACAACGTAAACTGAATGTGTGTATCTCCATTTTTTCAAACGTTGTGCCCCAGGTTTTTCTAAATTTAATTACCCATATATTAGCTATATTAACAATAATAACTTAAAAACAAAAAGTAGTTATAATAACCAACTTAAACACCGATAGTATATAACAAAATTCTAAATGTGGGCAATGGAAGGTAGCATAACAATGAAAAGATGGAAATTAAAGAGCGAGAAAACCTATACTATAAATATGGAGAAAAAAAATGCACACAAAATTGACTAGAGATGACCTTAGGAGAACTCAAGCGTTGAGAAAAGTAGTCGGCCTTCTTGACGGACAACCTACTATGACCGACCTTGTTGACAAAGCTATGAATATAGATGGACAAAGTGTGAGGTGGAATAATACTCACAAGTATGAAACAACTAGTTAGCATCAAAGCCACATTCAATGCAATCAATTACTTAGAACCTCAAGCAACCTATAAATCAATCCCTTGAGTAGAGTTGGGAGCTGTTTTGCAAAGAGTTAGAGAAATCACACATCAAACCAGTGATGTCAGATCTACCAAACCCTACTTCCTTACCATCGATAGTTAAAGAAATGGCCCCTAAGAAAGCCGCTGTAACAAGATCCATGAAGACAACAAAGAAAATTCGCAGGGTAGAAGAAGAAGCTACCATGACTCCATTAAAATCCCGCTTAACCAGAATCTAGAAGGCTATAATTGAAGAGCATAAATGGAAGAAATACTAAAAAATAATTGAGGGAATGAGTATCCATAACAAAAAATGGACAGAAGAATGTAGAAAACTAACTGTATCAAGATACAAAATTAACTAAATGCGCTGCTGCTGGACAAATTTGATTGGTTGAAAGACCTCATTGCAAAATACATTGTTAGTAGATATCAAAGAGGGAAGATTTGGTTTAATGAACCATTTGAAATCAACATCACACTTATAGCCACCATCACTAGCTTTCCTAATCAAGGTCTTCCAGTACCAGTCGGTATTAAGCTAAACCCATTTGAAGAGTTTACAAGGTCCCCCAAGGGTAAAAATTACCAAGGGTTAGTTATCAAAAAAATATTGTACTAGATGTATAAGTATGCCACCATCATAGTGTCAATATTCCTTACAAGCACTGGTCATCCATCCAACCTTAGACTTTACATGCTTGAAGTTGTCAAGTCCATCGCCATCAACACTAAAATATTTAACTAGGAAAAATATCTAGCCGGGATCATTCGACTGATATTTGAAAAGTTCTAGGACACTAAATCACCCATCATATTTCCATCGTTATTCATATGGTCAACAATGTCCAGGATAACCCTAGTAGGAGCTCATTCCTTTACCACAAAGTCCACATATTTCATGAATAAATTTAAATCTTTCCAACCTTAATGTTACGCTCAAGGCCCTAAAGTTTCCAAGATGTGGCTTTGAAATTGGTTCTAAGTCTTGAAAAATACATCGTCGAGGTGGAGGGTACCTCAGACGATTCATAGGAGCCTACCTTTGACCGTGCATATTCAACTCGAAATTGACATCACCAAACTATGGTTTATGAAGGGCGTAACCAAAAATTCCAAAGAAATTGATTACTACACAACAATGAAAGATATTTGCCTAGATCTCACAGTACAATCAAACATGGCCCATGCAATACCAGAGATTGCATGTAGAAAACATTTACCCATCGAAGAACCACTCATTGACAGAGAAAAAGAATGAGCTTTTAAAGCAGGGCTATACTTAGAATTTTTAGGCCCCCAAAAGAAGAAGAAAAATCCTTATCCATAGTTCTGTCAAAGAATAAACCTAAGCTGATAGGAGATAAAGAAATGTCGAGAGAGATGGCATAAGACGATGAGCTAGAAACTGATACACAGTTGCCTCCTGACCTATCCATAGAGAAAATCAACATTGTAGCTGAACAAATTTACACCATGTAGCAGATGTTTAATACCAAACACTCAAAAAAGAGAAATATGACATTCATTGCATACGATGAATAGACCTTCGAGGGTTACATAAAGAAGTAGACTAAGTCATGTTGGATTCGATCATAAATCAAGTGATCATTGAGCAACAAATAAAGAAAAATCTCATTGAGGAAAAGGAGCGTGTGAATGCAAAATATCCTTCCTTTGTAAAGGCCAAAGTTAAACCCTAACCCTAGATTAAAAACCCCATTAATTTACTCGACAATTACCCTCCTCCATCCCCGACCCACATAGTCAAATTCCATACTGAGAAAACACCTGAAGAAATCAAAGAAGAAGAATCCCTCATTTCCACTATCCAAGATCCAAATTTCCAGAAAGTACTTGAAAACTTCCCCAACCAGTTTCCCGAACTCCATTAATACATCATCAAATGACCTATTCTAGAAGGCACCACCCCACCTGAAGTCCATCCACCAGAAAGTCAACTTTCACCTTCAACACGAGCCAATATAGCAAAGAAACCCTTTAAGTTTCCTCCATTACCTCGCAAGTTAGGACACCATAATTCAAATACAATTGTAATAATCTCTCATTGGTCAATAATGTTTCCAATTTCAATAACTATGCCATCGACTTCCATCCCAAATTCCCCCCAGTCTACCACTACTTCACAAATAATGTTTGAATCAACTGCTCCATAACTTCCGTTTACCGTTCTTCCTTCGTTGCCCAAAACAACTGTTCCAACCGCTCAGGTAGACCCATATTTGACCGATCCCTTGTTGAAAAATTCCATTGCTACACTTCCACCCGTGTCAACCATTAGTACCCCAACCACATCTAGACCAACAACTGCACATTTTACAACCAATGCTCTAGAAAATTCGACGCCGCCTCCTCCCTCACTAGATATTAAAAAAAAAACTTAGGAACATGGAAACAAGAAAGGAAAAAAGAGAAAAAAATAAAAACGATTGTATATCACATTTCGGTCAGTTACAAACACTAAGGACCATGAATTAGATGCCCTGATTCAAGATGTCATCCAAGAAAAAAATAAGAGATGGTTGAAAGACAAGAATAAGCTTGATGCTGTTAACGACCAACAAAGAAAAACAATTGAAACCTGTGACAATATGATCAAAGAAATCAATATGAGACTTTGTGGGCTTCTAACCAAAAATACTCTAGACCAAATTATAAGTCTCTTTGGTTCCCTAACAACACTTATAGAAGAGGACACCACTAAGAAAAATCAATATGATGAACAATAGACAACCACATTGTTATAAGATCAACATAAGTTATTTGTGAGTTGATGTACCCAAATTTATGAGTATGCACCAATTTCCAAGCATTCGGGTACTGTATTGCCCAATTGGTACTTACACTATGGCCAGGTGTTTGTAGATATGAGTAGAATCTAGAACAATTTAGTGCTCATAGATCAATAGAAATATATTTTTTCTCTCACCACTGTACCTAACCTTTAGCAACAAATTAAAATGGAGAAAAACAAACTCAAGGAGCTACAAAACAAAGCTGAGTAGTGGTCCAAGTATGCCCAACCAACACAGGTTGAAGTCGACAGCCTGGTTACCTAGGTTGACAAATTACTTATCGAAGCCAACAGCCAGCATCTGCCTCTTGAAGAAGATTTGTAGAATATCAAACATGACCCCCATACTAAGAAAATCACTAATATGGCCAATCTCATTATAGTCAGCTCCAACATACAAATGAATCTCCATGAATGGAAAAATTTTCAGTCTTGGTTTGCCACCTCTACCAGTTCCATTGTCAAAGCTTGCAACACATCTAGACAACCCAACAATTCACCTATGTGGCAACCTTAACAAAAGTTTTTTTTTTCAAATTTTTAGAAGTTTTGTACTCCCTATTCTCTTCAAAATGCAAAAAGGTCTTGTTGGCAGGGGAGATGCTAGAGGACCCTAGTCGACTAGTCAACTAGGTCCTCCAACCAACTATGGTCGAGTTGTCTCATTTGATCAGTTAGCCGAATAAAACATTAGTTGTAAATAATCAACTATATGTAACAAGTATAAATATAGATTGGTGAGTCGGATCCAAGAGTATCTATTCATTGATCATTGTCTTCTGTATATTGTCTTGCAATTATAATATACATTTGAGTTAATGTTGTCCAATTTACTCTTGTTATCTTATGTGTGTCTTGATCATGTGACTATTATTCTATTATAATTATTGATTGCTGGTAACTTCAAGAACCCTTAGACTACAAGAGGGTTGAACTAGATTTACCCTAGCTTGAGCCATGGGGTGTGGACCAAGTGGATTATTGAGTGGGAAATATGGGTTGTATATGTGTGTGTGTGTAAATATGACTCAGGAGATCCATATCACATGGATGTAGGAGCTTGTGGCACCAATGGGGATGGTGGTTGTGCAAGCTGTACTAGGATTGCATTTGGGAAAGTGGGGTTATAAGGTCCATATGCCATTTGTCCAAAAAGGGGATGTGGACAACTTTGACCAATGCTTGAGGTGTTTGTGGGTTCTAATGTGACATAATATATGGAAATGAACCATGTATATTAGGATATTACCTTGATGGAAAAAAACCCTAAAATACCATTAATATAGTGTGATATGCTGGGAGGAGCTTGATATAGAAAATGGTGCCCAGGGGCATCATGAATACGGAAAATTTTAAGTATCCATACTTATTTAAAAGTGTATAAACCTTGACGAATCTTACCAATTATTAAATGTCAACTATAAAATATTTTGCAACATTTTATAAAAATAATTCCATTTTAAAGGATTTTATATAGTTTGAATAATATTTTTTAGAGTGAAAATTTTTTACCCCACCAAAATTGGGTGAAATAGGGCTTTGAAAAATGCCAATTGACAAATATTTTTTTGGAAAAAACATGGAAAAATAGCCAATGGGGGAAATGTCTTCCCTAAAATTTTCCTTGTTTGGGAATGATTGTATACAAATAAGCTGATTAGACATATATCAAATCAAAATCCCAGGCTTTGAGGACGGCCTCATCTTCCATTCTGGGCATGTTAGTTTCCTTGTGCTTGGAGAGATGGGAAAGAGTGATTTTAGAAACAAATCCGGTATGGATTCAAGAAAGATTATGATTTTTCACAATGTACCACGTCTCCACCACTTGTGGATGTGTTACACAATGTGCATGGCTGTATTTTGCCTAAATTTGGATAAAATCTCTAAACAAAGATCATTATGTACATGTAATTGAAAATACATGAGAAATATGGTAACTATGAACCCAAAGGTGGTATCAGTACTAGATGGTATATTATCATACCATTTAGATATCATCCTTATGAGGTTTATCTAGAATAAAATAAGGTGAATGGTATATTTGACTATGATTTTAGAAGAGCACCATAGAAGAAATGACATTACATGGTTAGCCGGGTCATCTCCTTGTTTTCCGTAAAATTTGGGAATGCCTGAAGGAAAATTGATCGATTTTATCACCATTATATGTCATGTTGAATGGGATCATTTATTAGTTTGGATAAATATGGGATATTTAAAGTGACGATAATTGGAAGTGCCAATGAAGGAGTAGGGAAAGCCATTGGTTGTTGTGGATTACCTCCTCTTGGTGGTGAGGGGGGTGCTAATAGGGGTGTTGATCCTCTTCTTGGTGGTGAAGGGAGTGCAATAAGGGAGTTAGGAGGAGAGCTGAGAAATATTCTTCCAAGAAAGGTTTATTAAATCACAAATTCCCATGAATGTATTTGATGTGACAGTATCCCTTGTGGTCTACATGGAGGTGGTAGTGTGGGAACCCATCCTTGAATAAGGGGAAGGGCTTGCATCCCAAGAGACTAACTAGGATTTCTTAGTTCTAGAATGGTTATTCTTGTGTTTTGAAATGAAGTCTAGGGTCTAGGGAATAAAAGAAAATTGACAAAGGACAAAATATGATAATCACGATAACATATGCAAGGTGGTTCAAGTGTAAATATATTTGTCAAATTTGCAAATGGTACCAAGAGTATTTTAATTTTTTTTTTATGTAGATGATCTTTGTAATAAAAAGAAACAATGATATTTCCCCATTGATCTAACATCCTTCCTCTCAGAAACATCAATGGCCCTTCCATTAGCTCTCTTGTTGGGTGGTTGTGAACCCATTGAATACATATAGTGAAGGAATGAATGAATCAATTATAATGATGGGTATTGGAGCTATGTTCTGGAAGGATTGGAAACATTTCCAATACAAACCAAAATTTGACTCAGGTGCAAATGAATCCCATAAATTTGTAACGCCCCCATGCCTCATTTCGACTGAAAAAGGGGACATTAACTAAATCAAGGCCTCTAATTTTCTCCCCACAAACATACTTACAAATTCATAACATCTAAATGCATGTGTAAATACATAATTAAAATACACAGTGAAAATAACTCAATTGACACACACACAAGATTCAAACTTCATGCATAATTAGAATAGGCATACAAATAAAAATCATTGCACATCAAATACAAAAGAGTATTTGAGAGTTTATTGATTTGGAAGCCTATCTTTGTTTTTGTACTCAATATATGTTTCGAACTACATAGCTGAGTCCATCATCAAGAGAGAATACCTTTTTAGTAATATGAGGCAACATATGGGTCATAAATAGTTCATGTGATTCTTAGCCTTCCCAATTCTAATTAATAAACACTAATAACTGTGAATTAAATAATTAATTATAAGAGTTCCAATTCATCAAATTTTGTATGAGAGGTTTCCAAGAGTCACTCAATACCACAACATCATATTTGTAGAATTTTTTAGGATGATTTTCAATATGCACTGCCTCTTAAATGCGCCTTTTATTGTAATGCTCTTCCATGGTAAGGTCAATTAGTAAGGTTATGTTTAAAACTGAATTATTTCATTTTTCAAGGTAACATTTACGAGCAAAAAAATGGTGTAGCCATGGGATCTCCATTTTCACCAATAGTAGCTAATCTCTACATGGAACATTTTGAGAAGAAATCCATCGAATCCTTTCCTCCAAAACCTATAAAATAGAGAATATTCGTAGATAACACAAATGCTATTTGGCCGTATGGTAGAGAGAATCTAGAAGGATTTCTATCCCACTTGAATAACAAGTTATATCAAAATAAATTCACAATGGAGATACAAGAGAACAACTCCCTCCCTTTTTTGGATGTTCTCATTACACGAAAGGATAATAGAGCCCTTTCACACTAGGTATAACGAAAGAAAACTCATACGGATAAATATTTACATGATAAGTCTCATCATCTCCCTTCTCAAAAAATGAGTATCTTGAAAACTCTAGCCATCAAAGCCTTTATAATCATGGAAAAACAACATCTTAATGTGGAGATGAAACACCTCATGAAGGTCCTGCAAATAAATGGTTACAATCCCATGAACATAAAGAGATCCTTCAAAAGTGCATAAGACATAAGCATAAAATACCCATATCCAAGGTCCCGAGGAAGAAACAAAGCAAGACTTACTTCTCTCCCTCGAACTCATTGAAAATATTACTTGATAAGACAAAATATCTAGTGGACAAAAAAATAAAAAAGGGCATCTATTCTATTCCTTGTTCCCATGGAAAGGTCGTATATTGGTGAGACAGGAAAATATATAAAGGTGATATTAAAAGGGAATTGTGCAGATATCACACATAATAGAACCCATAATTCAGCAGTGGAAGAGCACTCCCATAAGAATAACCATTACATTTGCATTGAACATGTGTAGGTGATAGCCACAAAGGAGCATTACAATAAAAGGTGCATTCGAGAGGCAGTGGAGATTGCAAAGCATCCTGAAAAATTCAATAGAGGTGATGGTGTGGTCTTGAGTGACTCTTGGAAACCTCTCATCCGAAATATGATGAATTAGAACTCTTATAATAAATTATTTAATTCACAATGATTAATGTTTACTAATTAGAATTGGGAAGGCCAATAATCACATGAACTATTTATGAGCCATATGCTGCCTCATATTACTAAAAAGGTATTCTCTCCCAATGATGGACTCAACTATGCAGCCCAAAATGTACATCGAGTACAAAAACAAACACATGCTTCCATATCAATAAACTCTCAAAGATGACTACCTGAGAAAACAAAAAAATTAATGACTACAAAAGAGTACTTATATTTAAACAAATAAGATCCAAGCAATTGGCCATGTAAGAGCGATTTTCCACCTAATCATAGGCACTCTATACAGGATATACTCTTTCTACTAAGAGGCCACCCCAAAGCTGGGTTATGAGGACACTAGGGTGAAGGGAAAACCTGAAGGATTATCCCATTCATCCCACAACCCATTATGCTCTTTATGCTTAGCCAAAACTCATACAAAGTTCTACAAAGATCTCACTCAGCCCTCACAACTATGGCACTCCTTTCAAATGACCCACACAACATAAGGAATGCATTAACCTTTAATGATCCACAGTTCCCTCAGGGAATCCAACCCTTACAATGCTTTCAGTGTGTGCAGTAAGAGTCCAATATGTTGTATGATGTTGGAGAACTAATTGTAGCATAAATTATGGTTCCTAGCTTTCCCAACCTCTATGCTTACTTACTGCCATCTAAGTTTCCTTCCCAAGATTCAGATCTATCTCCCAACTCTAATTTCTGAGTTATGCACAATTTGGTAATTGACATGAACAACAGTAGGAGAGTTCTACGTAGTGTGGAAACATGCATGAGAGAATGATAAATAGAGTGTTGAATCCAATGGAAATTATATAAGGGTGAAAATACAACTGACCTATCTTTTGACCATGGAATAAAATTACTCCCGACAACCGACAAAATTGTCACCACCCCCATTCTTCAATAACTATATGAGTTGACTTTACCCTACAACCTCACACATGCATTCAATGATTGGGTTTAATAGTCAATATGAATTAATTGGCTCATTTAAGGCACACGAAATATTTTGGATGAGTGTTAAGGTTGACACTTATCAACATAGGATTTAATTTCCCATAGGCCCCCTTTCCTCTTCCCTTTTGGTGGAATCATAGCCCCTCTACTGCTCTTTCCATTGCAATCTTGGACCATTTTATTACTTTCCAACATAATATTTACATACTATTCAAATTGGCATGATAAGACAATCATACAGTCCAAATAGAAATATATACATCATACATGCCTAGCCATTCACTAGTTAGGCCTTGGCCTTGAGATCCACACTAGGAATCCATAGTAGCATAGTTACATCATTTACATAATTTTGATTAAATATATTCCAAGTAAAAACTGGGGGTATTACAAAATTCCACATGGTGATAATCCTATATTTTGGCCACTAATATACCCACACACATGTGGTTAAGGGGTTTGGTCTCGAATGGTAGAGTGTCACCTCCACAAATTCTTGGGTGGTCAATGTGGAAAACAAAAACAAATATACCTCATATCTATCATCCTTGGGCACTATGCCTTCTTATTTGGGTTTGATCACACTTGCTTGTAGTAGGATTTAAAATGTTCCCTAGAAGTTAACGATAGCTATTGTTTCAAATGAACAAGATTGGTGGGAACTATTTGAATGCCTAGCCCAATCAATCCTATCCTAACTAAAATTTATTTTGTAACCTATTTGATAGAGGATTTTAGTTGGTTAGGATTACAACACAAGTTGATTTGACAAGGGTCCAAATTTGATTAATGGAGTGACAAGGGAGGTATTTCAAACCTCTTGTTTGTTTTAGATTCATCAAGATTGCTTGTGAGTGCAAGATGAAAAGCATACTAAAATTAAAGGAGTTTTTAGGTTCCTTACTGTGTGCTTCAAATGAGAGATACACACTTGTTTGAAAGCAAAATGAAGTATAAATTTGCAACTAACTCATGAGAATTGTGAAGCAAAGATATATGAACATTGATGGTTCATTACTCCTCTTAATTAGTCTCTAAGTGTGAATAATGTTTGCAAAAGACAACATTAAAAATATAAATGTGATAAGTGAGGTTTTTCATGGTTCATTACTCCTTTCACTTTTTTTTTCTAATTTGTCAAGCTCACTTGTGAGTGCAAGACAAAGGGTATACTCAAAATGAGAGGAGTCTTTAGGTCCCTTATGTGTCTCTAAAAGTGGGCTAATCTAATGCTCTTTTAAAAAGAAATACACAAGAATCAAAAGAGTTTGAAACTAGTACAATTTTACTCAATTTCCTATAGTAATAATTTCTTTTAAACTATGAAAATAAATGCATGATAATGTAGACTACTTCTAGTGAGATCTAGGAGGTTCAATGGGGACCTCAAATCCTTTGCCCAGCTTTTTACTTCTTACTTACACTATGTTATTTAATTATTGAATAAGTATAAACAACCTATGAGTAGTTAATTAATTATTTAGCATGCATGACCATCCATGTTGCCTGCAATTTGTAGTGTAACTACGATAAAATACCAAAAAAGTAAACAATTGCACGGTTTTTTTGAACACAGTTGCATGGTTGCGTGAAAGACAGGTTACAAAAGCTACAAAGATAAACCACATGAGAGAATAAATAGAAAATTGCATTGTCACTGTTGAAGAGAAAGTTGTGCAGAAGAGATGCCAAGAAACACACGGTTTGAAATTTGAATGGAAATGATTCTTGAGCCTGCAAATCCCACAACAATAAGAGTATGACCCTGCAAAATGCCCCAGATCAGTTAACAAGTGAATACAACTTATAGATGGAAAAACTAATAAAAATAAGTAGTGGAGTCACCAATATGGTTATCGAAAAATGTCACAAGAGAGAGAAATCCTTCCTATCCTTGCAGGTTGTAACCAAGGAAACTGCGTGAGTGATGATTAGACCATACACTGTAACAAGATAAAGAAAAAATCAACAAGAAAGAATGAAATAAAATATTGATAAGTGCTAGGATACTATAAAACAAAGAGATTAAGTTAGCTTCAACTATATAGTATTGTCCAATGGAAATCTTATATACAAATGGTGTCACGTAGAAAAACACAACTTCAATAGTATCCAACACTCTCCCTTAGGGATGGGTCCTTTTTAACTCTCTCAAATTGCTTGTTAACTAACTTGGAAAGATAAGGATAAACACTTTCTTCTTGAGGAAGAAGTCAAGGGAGCTTTGTGATTCCAAATGATGATAAGAAGAGTGTGAAATATGAGCTCTAAAATCAATTCTTGTACCATTACCTTTCTCTATATTTATCTTATGGAATGCATGCTCATGGTTTCCTTTTACAGGACAAATGGAGGTCTCCAAACATCTATTTCTCAATGTGAATTCTCCATCACATGAAGTGATCTTTGAGGTAGAAGTATGGGGATATTGAATGATCCCAAGCATGTAAAGGTTCCAATTCAAATTATCAGACCCATTGTGAGCCTTGAATGAGAAACTTAATGGTCCATCTGCTGGTTGAATTGCATAGAATTTGAGGATTTACTCACACATTTTCACGTGGGTTTGTTGAGAATAGCTGCATGTTTTTACAAAATGAAGGTTTTTTCTATGCTAAGGTTCAAATCTCATTTTGAATTTTATGAGTATGATACTAACGAGATGCATTTTGTATGTTGATGATGTCTTATTCATTAATTACCAAAATGTCGCATGTGTGCGAGATTTGGGAAATATCAATTATATTTTGTTATGTGAGGATAAGTAAATATTTAATAATTCTTAAAAATGAACTACTTGTGCATGTGGGTAGGAAGGTGAGACTTGGATGGATGAATATAATAAAATTATATTTAAATAATTCCCATTTTTTCCTGAGTAGAACATGTAGAAAAGACCTCAAATGTTATAAAAGAAAGGTGACATATTGAGTTCACACATCTCTTTTTCCCTAGAATTTGATGGTTGTGATAATGCTAAAATTTATTGAGGTAAATATTGATATTTTGGTCAATTAGAGTGTGATCAAGGTTGGGAGACCTCGTATCTTGAATCTACATTCTCTAATCATTACTATACGTTTTAGTTTCTCCATACAACCCCATTGCATCTCAAGGATCCTTGTGGAAGAAGAACACCCATTGGGAATTGATAGGTTGGTCAAACAATTGATTACACTGATTGGAAAGTTAGTGAGAGCTTGAAAAATATTTCTGTCATCAACTCCTTCTTGAGCACTTGAAGATAATCAACAAGAAGAAAATTAGGTTCCTTATGTAACCATATTTTTACTTTGTGTAAAACAACTTTTTAGTTTGAATTTATTTTTACACTAGTTGAAAAGGTAAATGGTAAATAATTATTGAAATAAAAGATTCATTACATTTAGTATTAGAGAAAGGTTCAATGAACTAGGGCCTTGGACCCACACTATTTTATGTTCTTTTGAATTTTTACATATTTTCAATTTAAAAAAAAACACATTTATTTTATTAGATATTATTTCTATAGTTACAGTCAAGAGATAATTTAACAAAAATATCCAATGCAAAAATTGTGACGGTTAAACGATTCAATTTAAGAGAATTCCAACACACACTCACACATATACATATATATACACATATAGTCACACACAACCCTTATGTTATATAAAATTTCTTCTTTCCTTCCCAATTCCACTTATCTTTTAATAATATTGAACTGGCCATATATTTTCCCGTAATAGCCTGTTCATCATGTTAGAGGAACATGTTACAAATGCGCCCAACTCATTTCATTTCATAGATTATATTCTTTTGTCCACTTGTATGGAAACATGGATTCACAAGTGACCTTTATGCCTATTATACACCTTATCTCCGTGACATTTATGTCATGGAGTTGAGGCCATTGGCAACCACGCTGATGACTCATTTACGTCTTGCATATTATACACCTTATCATATAGCTTTATTTAGTTTTTAAAATTTGTTTATTGTTATAAATATGCCATTTGATGTTGTATGTGCGTTTACAATTACACTTTGTTATTCATATATAGTATTAGTTTTTTATTTGATTTTTGTTGAGTGTGTATTTAGAATATTTTGCATGTATGTAGCTTTCAATACCTATAGATTTTATTCTTAGATTTTTTTTTTGTAGTAGCTTAATGAATTACTTTGATTTTCATATCGTGATTTTGTGATACAAATAAAATCATTTTTTGATTTGAAATAAGTAATAGGTTTAGAATATTTCCATTTAATTTTGCAATTTGAGATAATAAACAGGTTTGAAGAATTTCTATTTAAATTCTATAAGTGGTCACGAGTAAGAAGACCAATTAGAATTTTTCATTTGAAAGTGGTTGTGAACTATATAGTATATGATTTAAAATCGAATTCGACAACTCTAGAAATCTTTCAAATCAAACACTGAAACCTTTGAAACCAAACACTGCTTTAATATACTGTACAATACTATATTTTAAGAAGTGTTGATATTTAATTAAGTAGAAATTAGAATTGAATTATAACTCAGGATTATTGATCTCACTTCTCAGAGACTTAGAGTTCACATTTTGGTTCTATCTGAGAATTGTTATTACTCACAAATCATAGTTTGATCTTATTATTAAAAGGCATAAAACATATCTTTATAAAAACAAGTGGAACTTTATGCTTTTATCTTAAAATTATAATCAAGAACTTAATTCATAGATTTGGAGTAGGCGGGTTTGTATATTTATAGAACTTAGAATATTGAAAGTATTTTCTAGTATCATAGAAGTATTTGGATTATCTCTGTTAACTAATTGTCTTTTGATTTGAACTAGTTTAGATTTCCCATTAAAGATTTACCTTTCATTACGTTAGCTTCCTTGCATAATGCATTTAGAAATATTTTGTATATTGTTGGCCTCTTTCCCCTCCTTGTCTCGACCTGCGGTTCAACAACAACATAATACCAACAAGACACCAAAAGACATTGGCTAGACAGAGCAAGCTCAGCCAGCAACGCCCACGAGGAACTCACAGTCTCACCTGTGATATCTTAATGTGTAACTTCCAAAAGTGTGTTTCTGCAGTAAGCGAGGGGTTATAGTCCCTTGGCACATGGCCAAGACGCTCGACAGAGATAGAAGGATGGAGTCTATTACTATGCATCAGAGGTGCAACTATGTGCCACAACTGATGCACGACACAACCTTATCCTTAACCACTCAACAACTAGCGCAACGGTGCGACGCAACTGATTTATTATATTTGATCGACAATGCGCGACTTATAATATAACTTAGCAGATTTAACCAGGAAATCATACATAACATGTCAACGATGCCTTAACATCATTCATTTACTGATTGGTGATACTACGACATACATTCAACAATAACCATAAACTATGCAAAGTAAGCAAACATTCACATAATCATTCAATCATTCAACAACATCCATCCATTCGACACAGGAAATAAACGTGGAACTTCCATTTGGGAAAAACCATCAAGATGCTCTTCATCAGGCATGATAGATATAGGTATCACCTTGCAGGTTGTGACTTGGAGACTATTCTTAAGATATGCCTATTTGACTCAATCTTCTTGCTCTCATGCTCTCTGGTTTATTCTTCTATCTTCTCCTACTGATACGCACACAACCTGGATCGACTCTTCTACTTTACTATCTGCGCACTCAGCTGTAGATTCCTTCTATTACTAGCGGTCCGCGCACTTAGGTGTAAGATTCGTGGTTCAACAACCTTCTACTTCTACTAGACTCCTCTCTGAGTCAATAATGAATTAACTTGAACAAAACATGGAATGACTAGCTTCCTGAACAAGGCTAACTAAGTGAAACCTTATACTGAGTGAGTTCCTCCCGTTTATAGTATTTACAAGACCATGCAGGGTCGACTGAGTACTACTAAGTTATTACAGATGCAAGTAGCTACAAAATATCTGCAATTACATTGATGATAGGATCAACCATAGCCATGAAAGTCTTGTATGACATTAACCACAACCTTAACTAGCCGTGGAAACGTCTTTTAGCCTTCTGTACTAGTCATAACTAGCTGAAAAACTGTCATTTAGCCTTCTTCTACTTCGTCCTTTTGCAGTCTTTCGCTGGTTTGTACCTGTTCCGCTTTAACTCTTCTACCTACCTCTTCCACCTACTCGGATCTTCCTTCCTCGTTGCAGCTATCCTCGTCGTAGCTTCTTCTTCTCTGCGCTCGCGCTTCTTCCTTTATCTACTTTTCTCTCATCGCTGCCCTCTTTTCCTCTTGCGCTTGCGTGGCAAATTCTTCCTTGTTCACTTTTCTTGGCTAGACATATAACAATAATTTTCCTATACTATTTCCAAAGTTGATCTGTGTGTGCATGAATCCATTTCAATATCATCCCTTAAGTTTATTAGTATTAGGTTATTGTTTTGCATATTATTTTTCTATGATAATTGTAATAGATTAACCATTAGGGGATTATAGTAGGATAGTTTAACTACACATATTGTGTTTACTGCTCACAAGTTTACAAAACCTGGTTGATAATAAGATGAATATGGTTAAATAATAAAACATAAATTTAACTTGACATTTTTGGCGTTGACGCTAAGGAGTTGTATAAAGGTAAACAATAGTAAGTTTCCCGTAGTTGTTTAGTTTTTCTAAACATAATTATAGGTTAAGGAAGGACTACAATATGAATATAAAAACTCACCACAAAATCTTGTGGTGTAATAGCCAACTACATTCACTTTTGTGAGCCCTTCCAAACCTTTATCATTATGTAATTTACTTATGAATATACCTAGAGGTAAGTTAGAGATTAAAATTCCAGTTAAGAATAAGTTGTACAATAAATATTTGAGTAGTTCAAAGAATCTTGTTAGTAACTTAGATGAGAAATTTTCAGGAAGTAATATTCAAATTGAAGAAAGGTCAGAAATAAGTCTTTCAAAACTAATAAACTCACAGTCTGAAGCCATTGTAAATCAAGGGAAAAAATAGGATACTTTGGAGTTGAAAATTGTAGATAACCAACTCATAGTATCGAAACACATTGCCAAATTTATTGAGGTATCAAAGGAAAAGTAATAGAATATGCCCCTATGGGAACAAGAGAAAAATGGTAGATTTCAATCCTAATTAAAGAACCTCTTTCCTTGTCCCATTTGTCCATTGTATTAGAGTTCACATTCAATAATATGGAGGAATAACAGGAGAGTAATTCAAATGCAGGATAGAACAATACAAATAATCATGCTACTAAAATATTCCCCTCACTACTACGATTGCAAGTTATTTACAAAGGGTGCAGGGAAGCATCATAACCTCTTTACCTCACTACACAAAAATGAACATGGTATCCAAGATATCAAGGTATGAAATCTGACCCCTATGCACAATCTGGTCCTTTTTATGCTAATAATTCTTCAAAATAGGGTGCTTTGAACCTATGGAATACATATCCTTCTCAGCAATTCCAAAACAAACCTTGGAAACAAGGTTGGAGAGGAAACACGTATGGAAATCCCCCCCATCCACCATTCTCAAATTATTACCATACTTATCGTCAAAACCCTACACCCATACCACAAACTTATCAACATATATAGGGTCAAATACATCCTTCTCACCCTACATTCCCTCAATCTCCATAACTCCAATTACCCCCTAATCAACTTTACATATTCATTGCACAATATTTTTGTTTCAACCTATTTCTAACCTGAATAATTAAGCTCAACCTACTTTTAACATTGAGATACAAACCTTCCCAACTTACATGATTACTCCTTTACCTTTGAATGGCATTCATATTAGGTCCGGGAAGGTGTTGAATAAAAAAAACTTATTGTCATCATTTAGGAAGAACACGATGAGGATGAAACTCGTATTCTAATAGTCAATAATGACCATTCTAAAAAAGAATTCCCACCACCATAAACATCTCTACCATTACCTTCTAAGCAACCTCAAAGATCTGAAATTCCTCCTTATCCATAGACACTTGCCATAGAAAAAACTATAGCTCGCTTAGAGTTTGACTTAGAGTTCAAATCAAAAAATGTATTAGTTAGTATTCCCTTATTGCAAGCCATTAAATATATACATATATATGCAAATATTATAAGGGATCTATGCCTTAAGAATCATGGTAGAAATCATAAAGACCCCCTACCATTCATGTAGTTGGTCAATTATATGAGCTTATGTTAGAAAAACCTGTGAAGTACATTAATCCTAGAAACCTGATAGTGACCATTTACATAAATGGTACTCCCATAGGAAATACATTAATTTCCCTAGGGGCCTCTATCAATATCATTATTGTCTCTCTCATGTAATCATTGCAATTATATTATCTTAGACCGACACCAACAATCTTGGACTTAGTAGACAAGTAATTTTTTTTACCTGTTGGTATAATATATGATATTATTGTGACCATTGCATCATGGGAATACCCTGTAGACTTGCTAGTTATCCAACCTAAAACTTCTATGCATGGTCATCATGTGATTTTGGGTAGGCCCTGGTTAGCTATTGTCGATGCTTTCATTGGTTGTAGATATGGGGAAATGACTATCTCCAATGGGATATCTATGAAAAATGTCATTCTCTATCCACTTGCATAACTGCTGTATAACAACCATTGTATTTAAAAAGCCCTTATGAAGACAAAGAAACTATCCAACCCCTTCTTACCATTGGAAAATCTAAGATATTACAAGAACAAATAGAGGAGTACCAAATAAAGTATTGTAACTCTTCTCCATATCATCCTCATGCCAATGGACAGGTATAATTTACAAACAAAGTATTGGAAGCCATCATTACCAAGCTCATACAATTACATCACAAATATTGGGAGGATAGGATTCTAGAGGCACTTTGGGGCTACATGACTACATGGAGAGACACTACATGACATACCACTTGCGATCTCATGTATGGTAAGAAATTTTTTCTTCCCATCAAATTTTAGGGAAAAAATTTCCAAATGGCTATGCAATTGGGTTTAGATTTGACCGAAGCACAAAAAAAAAGAGTAATGCAATTGAATGAGTTGGATGAGATACCCTAATATTCCATCCAAGTCCAAGATTAAAGAGTGATATGGCATTATAGATTTATAAAGAAACAACATTTTTCGGTTAGGTGATTGGGCTTTACTTTTTTATCCTAGATTTAAAAAATTTAAATCTAATCTCACAACTAGATGGATATGACCTTAAGAAGTTGAAAAAGTTTTTGAAAGTGGTTTGGTTAAGATTAGAGCAATTTATGTCAGTCAAATTTATTTTATAGTAAATGGGAATAGGTTGAAAGTTTATCATAATCCCATCTCTAGAGAAGAGTTTGTTCATGAGTTATCGAAACCGTCATATTTGGAGTTAATGAGTGGGGAAGATTCTTCTCCCTCTTCTGCTTCTTTCCTAAAAGTATTCTATCATGAGTTTATTTGTACATATATGTATATATATTTGCTTTGATATTATTTGTGATAGATTTCTTGAATTTTTGCAGGTACCACTTATGGGGATATTAAGAGGACACCTTTATTTATGGATGATTTAAATAGGGAAGTAAGGAATTTATATATATATATATATATATATTTATATTAAATTATTTTAAAAGTGTGTTCTACATTCTTAATTCTGGCCAATTATTTTCTGAACTGATTTTCTTTTCGCATTATAAGCAATTTCTAATAGGCAAAATCTGAAAAGGAGAAGAAAGTTAATTAGTTATTTCAAATAATTTTGTCACAAATTTTTTTTTTTTGGTTTCTTTGGATATTTCCTTTTTCTTATTTATGCAATATTTTTGAATATTTAGTCTAAGAATAGTTCATAGCCTTATATTTTAATTTCATTATGGCTATTTACTAAAATTTAAAGGTTTATACAATAGGACTTATAGTAGACTTGTGGGTGCATCCACGGAGGTGGGTTACATTTTTTGGCAACTTGAATTCGGCAAAAATGGAAAAACGTACCTCGATCAAGATTTTAATAAACTCTCGATCGAGGTCTTAACAGCTCAATCGATGGTTTATAAAGCACTCGATCGCGGTTCTGTTAAACGCTCGATCAAGATTTTTGTTAACCCTTGGTTGATGGTGCGGAGCGTCGATCAAGGGTTAAAAAAAGCTCAGTCGAGG
>LPNX011113752.1:73570-95220 GCA_001517045.1 Pseudotsuga menziesii | reverse complement strand
TTTGAATCCCCATTTGAATTCATGTCATTGAACATTTTCAATTCTTGTCGAAATGAGAATTAATATCATGTTTAGTTTCCATACTTTTTGTTTTTTGGATCCCACAGTCGCCATAACACATTTTCTTTTATTTATTTTCCTCCACTCTTAGCATTATGAAACACCAAAACAATTGGTCACGTGTTATTGATGTAAATTCTAATGTCATTCAATAATTTATTAGCAAGATTAATTGCAAATGTGTGACACAATAACAATTTTGAAAAGTAAACAATGGAAATTGATATAACCCAAGGAAATGAGGTCATATTTTTTTTCATGCTCACATTTTCATCTCTCTAAAGGTACTAAAAATACTTTGCTCCCTTGTATATAATTTTTAATTAAAAAAAACTAAATTATGTGATATGACTTTGAATTTAACACTAATTTTTATCTTAATCGTCCTGTTCTATTCCTCCCTGGGCTCTGGGCTTTAAATATCTGACCTGAGGATATATATCGTAGGTATCGTAACGTAGTCCTAAGAATCTAGGTCGAATGGATACAAATTGCCTAAGTTCAACTCATCAACTGAATGGCATGCATCATTTCTCTCCTTGGTTCAATGCAAAAGCAATACTATGGCAATGATGCATGCAATTCAGTTGATGAGCTGAACTTAGCCGAATTGTGTCCACTTCACCTAGATTCTCAGGACTACGATCTGATACCTACGATTTAGATCCTCCGGCCATATATTTAAATCTCAGAGCCCAGGGCAGAGTAGATCTGGACGATTAAGATAAAACTTAGTGTTTTCAAAGTCATATCACTTAATTGTAGTTTTTTAAAATTAAAAATTATATACGAAGGAACAAAGTATTTTTAGTGTTTAAAACATTTCACTACATTTATGTAACTCTAATTCTGATCTTCAATTCCTGCCCCCCACTGCTGCCCCATTCCATCCTTGTTTTGTGTTTTGAAGTAGTTTAATGAACATTAAAAATCTTTTAATAATCCATTTCTCAAACCCTTGGACCCATGGACGTTTGTACCAGGGAATTTTGGTTTCCAAGTAAAATGATGAAAGGTCTATTTGTAGAATAAGTTGTCAACGTCATGATTGTTTTTTTGTTTAAATTTCTAAGATATTTATTATTTGAAGAGTTGGTCGAATCAAATGATGTTGAAATTCCTTATGTCCATTTTCTTAGTTGGATCCTAGAAGCCCATTTCTAAAATGTCCTACATGGGCATAATCTTCTAGATAGGGTAGTCATGGTGGTGAGCGTGCATATAAAACCTTGGTAGTCATGTACAATTTTTTTTTTTTTTCGAATTTTTAACAGAACCTCGATCGATGGTTTCTGAAAACCTCAATTGAGGTATTTGAATACCTCGATCAAGCTACAAAGCTCACTCGAGGGATGAAAAAATAGAGAATTAGCCCTCTTACAGGAAAATCAATGTTTCTCTATGTCTTCTAGGGGTGTAAACACTGCTATTCATGGCACACAATTGAGCGGAGTTCATACCGATAGATTCATCACCGAATCCTCTATCCATTGAGATATCATGCATGCATTTTGGCATTCATATGGGATTTTTTTTTAATTACTTCTAAAACTTACATTTAGAAAACCTGACAACAACTTCGAAGCAACTCAAAGAAAAATCCGCAGGGTAAAAAATACACGTTGAAAAATTTCTGAAAAATACACAGCCCACACATCGACACGTCGTCTTCAAAAGGGTATCTTTGGTTTTTCAATTTTTGAAAACAGTGAAAAAAAGCTAGGATGGACACACGTGTGTATAAAATGATGCTGAAATCAGATGTGGTCACTTTCAAAAAATAATAAATAATTGTATATTGTGAAATAAATTAACAAGAAAATATGCAGACCACAGTGCATTTTGTGTAGATCATGCTCGTATATATATATATATATATATATATATATATATATATATATATATATATTTTTTAAATTATTAATGTATGATTGAATTATTGCGGATGGACACGAGCGACTTATTAACTTCTTCAAATTTTAAAGGTCACACAGTTCATTAAATGCAAAATTTTACACATTAAATGACATCGTAATATTTAAAAAAATATCATTGGGAAGGCAACATAATATTCTACAATTTGTTTTTTCACTACAAGTCGAAATTCACATGGCATATATGCGTTTCAAGGGCTTCTATCTAGCACACCAGTAAAAAATCAGGTTTTCATCACCAAATTTGGCCAAAAAGTGTTACCCATCTTCATGGAATCACCCTTGTACATTCTAGTTTGAGAACCTAAGCTTGTCCTCCAAGAATATTTATTAAGGATAACATTAAATGTAATGAATTTCTATTCATGGGGGAACACTACACTTAATTTATTTGAAGATAATAATGGAAGGACCATAGCTAGTTTTCAATCATTCTTTGGTTGCTCCATTCACTTCACAATAAATCAACTTGTTCACACTATGGATTCCAATTTTCTAACTCATGAGAATTTTTAACATAAAGATTGTATATAGGTAATTAAAAAAGTACCCTCAATTAGGTATCATCCTACGCCTTTAAGAGGATTTCTAGGTCTTCTTCCCCATCTATCCATTGTAAGAAACAATATATCTCATACAAATATTAAAGGTTGGGAAATATGGGACAAGAGAATCTCAATGCAAAATGAGTTTAATAGGTTATCTTATTGAGGCTATTGATTCATGCTGGTAGTAGGTATCAACCTATGGTACCACTGGGAAAACCCATCGGTTTTGTGGATGCTCGACTAGAAGTGGGTCATACTACCTATAGAGGGTAATCTAAAGTCATTCCACACAATGTCATCCCATGATCTCAAGGAGATTCTAAAACTTATCCCCCATTTCATGTCTATATACCTATATTACAAAGCTTAAAATAGTGAAGGACATGGGATAAAGGATTTTAGAGTAAAATTAGGGTGTAAGAGGTTACCTTGTCAAGGCAATGTATTCCTTCTCACAATGAGTATTGACATGTGACTCTAGGAAATGATCATACCTAACACACTTGTCCTTATTATCATTATTACTCATGATTTTATATAAATAAGAAGACATATGTGGATAGGTTTAAAAGGTTAAATTAATTCCATAACACTACAACTAGAGAATGGCTCAAAATTTACTTCAAACATTTCCATTTATTTCATAATTATACCTTAGAAGTATTTACCTTAGCAGTGGGACACATGATTACATAAATTTAGTAAACTTGACTATGAATCTTATCTTTGTCACTTGGATGATTGTTAGAATTAAAGGAATTGGACAAGGGTGACTAATTTTCTATTAGTTGAAATCTACTACATACCACATATATTCTCAAAATAAATGAGATAAAAATTCCCCATATTAATTTAAAAAGGCTCTTTGAACACCAAACTATTAACACATTAGATGAATTTTGTATAAGTAAAAATAAATCTCCACCACAATACATAAATAAGATCTATTTCATATTAATTCTCTATAGGTTTGCTTGTCAAATCAATCATTTGAAAGAAAATATCATAAATTGTTTTTAGAAACTATTTTCAAATATGCAATTCTTGTACCAATTGGTACATGAAAATAAGACAATACATTTTTATTTATATCAATATTACTTGATCATTAACCATTATTTATAAAATTTCTAATGATTATAGCACTAATAAATTATGTATTTTGAATCAATTTCTATTCTTATATGCATATTATCTTATGATATTTTTTGTATATGATCAGGTTTCATAGCTTGAAGCAGTCTTTTGTTGACCCTGAACCTGCAAACTTCTTGCATATTTTAACTTCCTGATTCTTATGTGCATCCTCCATATTCCATGGCAAGATGAAATCCCAATGTTCTTCATATTTTAGCTTCTTGATTCTTATGTGTGGCCTCCATATGCCATGGTAAGATGAACTCCCAACATTCTTCAATATTTTTCAGCAACTTTTAGCATTTTCAGTTTTTAATCATTCTCCAAATCTCCAAATGTTCTCCATCTCTTTTCATATCTCTCATATTTTTTAGAATTTGTACATGCTCTACAAGGCATTTGCATATTCTCAGTAGTGGTGGAATCATCTTATGAGTAGCGTTTCGGTATATTATATTCATTTTATGGGCCTTTGTTCTAATGGTACTGATTCTCATACCATAAATACCGTAGGAGACAATTTTTTACAATGGTACCAGAACTAGTACTAGAAAACATGTAACTTAAGACTTGGGTGATTTCTATCCTTGAGTGCTAAGTTTGTTTTACTGTTTTGAGTGCTAACTTAAGACTTGGGTGATTTCTATGTAACATGTAACTTAAGTGCTAAGTTTGTTTTACTGTTTTGTGAAAATGTGAAAGAACTTCAATTAAGATCCGAGGCTTACTTAGGTTTTTAGCTAATGCAGTGAAGTGATGCTTATTTTACAGGTCTTATACAGGTAAGACGATTTGTAACAAGTTTCCGGATCGAGATTATTATCTCAACTAGCATAAAATATAATGCTAGTAATTTTATTTAATTTACATCTTTTATCAAAATGGATGAGGTATCGTTGATCTGTAAATTTATGTTTTAAATAGTTTCTGGTAAACATGAGTGTTTAGTAGACTGAACATTGTCTAGATTGATCTTCCATTTTGCTATAACTATAACTTGTTCATTTAATTTTCATCAATCTATTATCAGTTTAGCTCCTGTATGTAATTCTAGTGAAAAGTAATTGTATAGCAGATTCCTTTTATTACCTTATTACTTAACACCCTGGTAATTCAAGGGTACTCATTTCAACAATATTCAATTTAGGTAAAACTTAGAAAAAACCTAAATCTAGATATAGTCATAAGTATAATGGTTGTCTTTCACACATGTAATTTAGAAACTTAGTGTAGAAGACAGTGTACTACTGTTTTAGTATTTACCAGGTAATGATGCAATGATACCAATTTTGTAATGCTATTATAGTATTACTGCTATTTGGGTAAAGAAAGAAGGATTATATTCTACAACATTTATCTTACCTAACCTTTGTAATCTCTTTTATCTCACAAGGGGAAAATGAAAAACAAACACTAGTATCTTAAAATGATACTAATTTAATACCTAGGCTAAAATTCTAGCTATGCATCTTTCTATAGTTGCAAGCATATATACATAAATGATTTTAATTGTTGTATTTCCCTAAATATTTTACAAGGTCTTTTCATAAATCTATACTTTCTCACAAGGTGTTGTTTATTATGCAAATAATATTGAATAGTTCCTTGCATAAGTTTTTCTTTGACCATTTCTAAATTATAGAACATAATCATTAAACCCTAATATAACTACTACCTCGCTGAATTATTCATTAGGGTTATAACAAGCATAAAAACAATGATGAAAGATATTGTAAGTTATAAAAAAGGTTTTAACATGGTTTATTTATCATTCACCATTGTGTGCAGGCTGCTCCAAAGAGGTCTCGAACTATAATATAAAACCCACTCTTTGCAAATATTTATGAAGCCACGTGGTTGATGTCTGTTGGTTAGGTTTTTGTTGACTTATGGTTCAATATAAAAATATCCTAAAACCCTAAAGTTCACATTTACCTTATCTTTTAGCATTGCTCTAGAATGGTAGAGCTACAGGTTCATGGCCGGGAGATTTGGTGTTATTACTTTGACCCTTTACAAGCCTCCTTTTCCATTGTGTTTTCTTCTGCATGTAAGGTTCTATTGGCTACTACTTTACTCTGTTGGTGAGGTCATTTCACCATTGTTTAGCCTCTATGTGGGATTTCCTTCGGCCCTCATGCAATGGTGGACTCTGTTTGAGTTTTTAAGAACAGTGTGCCTTCAATTTTTACTGGTATCTATTGTGGTTTTAGCTTTGGGCTTGCACAATTTTCGTTGGGGTTTCTCGACCATGATTCTTCTTGTAGTTTGGCATAATGGTTTCTGGTGGGTAAGTTCTATTCTTGCTACCCAATATGGCCAAAGTCGATTTATTCAGGTGAGAAGTTTCCCATGCAGATTGTATCTATTTTACACTTGTTCAGAAATTATTACTTTGTCATTTGTTTGAATTTCTCACTTAGTGTTTTTATTAAACTTGTGCAGGCTCCTAGGTGTATGCTCTATGTTAAAATATGACATAAAGACTCACACATAAATTATAGGCTTCGTATCCATCCTGGTAAGCCTCGATTTTGCTTGAGGTTCTCCTGCACTGGTTGTATGGTGTTTTAGTGATACTGTCACTTGTTTTTTTTTGGGATTTCTGCTCGGTCGTGGATACATTGTGGTCTATTTGTTTTGGATGGCGATGGGCCGAGACTGTGATTATTTGTGAAGAAAACTTTGAAGCCATAGTGGCTGTATTGTGATGGAATTCTTTTGGGTTTTCATGGCCATAGTTTTGGTTACAGGAGAAGTTGTTTTTGTACAGGCTTTTAAGCCGTAACTTTGTTTGTAAAAGGCCATTAGGCTATAACTTCTAAGGAGACAATAGTGGTTTTTAATAATGATGGTAGGGTTTTAGATGCTGTCTATAATTGGATAAGATTTTAAGCTTACAGTTTTGTAACTTTTATATTCGGTAATATAAATGCTGTGGTTTAAGAAGATGATGGCATGCTATGAAATTTTATCTGTTTTGTTTTATCTTCAATTCCTTTAAAATTAACCTAAACAGAGTTGTTGTTATTGTAATTGATATTTGTTTTAATTAAGTAAAAATGAAATGTTTAGATAACTGGTTTTAGAATATAATTTCTTTTTTACTGTCAATAACAATTACTTCAGTAAGAAGATTGAAGAAAGGTTGATTATACAACCTAAGTCTTTACTATATTTTTCTGGGTTAGAATCTTTTGAAAGGTCTTTTACTTACTTTCTATCAGTTTATATTTATCATATAATTTCAATACTTTTTCTTATGGATAATGTATTTAATTTTATATATTCATTTATTAGATACTTATGGTTATACAAATGAAGAATGTACGCTTTAATTAGTTTATAGGTGAAACTGGATAATTCTGTTGCTAGTAAATAAGAAGGTAAATATAGTCATATTTGACAGTTTTCTTCAAAATAGGTTTTATTTATAAAACCCTAATTACTCTTAGATTAATACATAGTTAGTATTTGATTATAATGTTATTCTAGTTTCATTTTACTTAGTTTCATGATGAATTTATCTTAGTAAATTTCTAGCCTTATTTACTGTTTCTTTAATTTAACCCTGCTTATTTATTTTCCCGTTTTTATAATGGCTTTTGGGTTACTATAATAATAGGATTACAATACAATAATTGATCTATTGTGTAAATAAATACACAGACTAAAAATATATGTATTTTTAAATATTTCCTAGAGACAGATTTGTTTATATTATATATAGTACTTTTTCTAAGGAAAACATCTAAATAGAAAGGAAAAAAAAACATACTTATGATAAACTCTTATGAAACCTGTAAAAGGTAATAATCACATTCATGCATACTTCATTCGATTCTTTAACTAAATTTAATATAACCTGCTGTACTAGAGTACTGCCTTTAAAAGGTGTGGAAAAATACAGTTAGGTATTTTTTTAATCTATCAGTAAAACTGGAAATTCTTCTAATCAGTTACCCTAATTTATATCTAATCCAGCATTTGACTATCTTTTCACAGTAAAATATTCCATTAGCTAACCCTAACAACAACAGAACAAAAGCATAACACATTATTGCTTAAACTCAATCCTTCTAGATGTAAATATGCAATCAGAAAACTAGATAAATCATGTAGAACGTGGAAATGTAGAAGAGGTGACAACAACTTAAGGAACCTGTTCCTCCCAACCAACTCCTGGAGATAGCTGAACTGCAAATATCAGGACCCTCGAGCTTGTCTCTTGGTCCACCTGGTAGAAGTACTGGGTTAGAGATGTAGTCTAGTAACCCTCTGCAACTCTACTAAGTATTCAACAGTAAATCTGTTCTGCTTGCAGTAGTATGAACTTAGCTTAGAATAGTTGCACTAGTTCATAACTTCAACACTTTTCACTCAAAACCAACTTCTGCTAGTCCCCTCCATCGAATT
This sequence comes from Pseudotsuga menziesii, assembly GCA_001517045.1. NCBI lineage: Eukaryota > Viridiplantae > Streptophyta > Pinopsida > Pinales > Pinaceae > Pseudotsuga > Pseudotsuga menziesii. The sequence continues at coordinate 87,125 of LPNX011113752.1, read as the reverse complement.
TTCTTTTGCACTTAATTCACTCAGAATGTTTCAAAATTCAAGAATGAGCAACCTGAGCTGACTTCAATGGGAAGTTTTATTAGCATGCCTAGGTATTTTGGATCAATTTTCACTTAATGAGCCATTTGTTCCTGTTCCTCTTTCTTAGGGAACATGACAAAAAAAACAGGGAAGTTTCCTCCTGCAACAGCTAGATGTAGTGTGAGGATGCTTCCAAGTGTCAATCTACTCTCAACCTAGCCTACTCCACCAAGTGACCAGTAAAACACTCATTTAACAGCTTCCTTAAACTGTTGTCTCATATTTCATTTATTAATTAATAAAATATTCAACAATTACATTCAATTATCCTTGACCCCACTTGGCCATTAATTACAAACTTTATAATAAAATATAACATAATGTTTCTTAAAACATAAAATGTTTTGCAATTTGGGGCATGTGACATACACACCCCCTTAAATTATAACATCGTTCTCGATGTTATTTATTCTTCGTCCTCAGAATTTCCCTGGAACAGAATTGGATATGCAGCCCGCATATGACTCTCCAATTCCTAGATGGCTTCTTCTGAACTAAGGTGCTTCCATTGCACCTTCGCCTGGCCAATGGTGCGATTCCAAAGCAAGATCTCCCTCCTTTCGAGGATACAATCTGGTTCCACCAGAAAATCTCCTTCGGGTTCCACTTGCACATCATTCCAGTTTATAACATGAGTAGCATCATGTACATATTTTTTTAACACAAAAATATGAAAAACATTATGAACCTTTAAATTTTGCGGTAAAGCCAATTGATATGCCACCTGTCCTATTAAGGACAATATCTCAAAAAGTCTGCAATATCGAGGTGCTAAATTAGCACAAATTCCTAATGTCAAGAAATTCTTTTTAGGGATTACCTTAATAAAGACATGTTCACCTACCTGGAACTCTTTTTAAACTCGTTTAAGATCTGCTTGACTTTTCTGTCTATCTTGCGCAACTTTCAAGTTACCTTGAACCTGTTTTACAATTAACTCCATCTCTTTTAGCAGTTCAAGTCCTAATACTAACCTGTCAACTAGATTACTCCATGAGATGGGGGTATTGCACTTCCTGCCATACAAAATTTCAAATGGACTGTATTTTGCTGAAGCTTGGTAGTGATTGTTGTAAGAAAACTCTACCAAGTGGAAGTAATCTTCCCATTTACTTGGCTGTTCCTTAACATACATTCCGAGCATATATTCCAACACTTGATTCACTCTTTCAGTCTGTCCATCCATCTGGGGATGAAAAGAGATAGTGAAATTTAAAGTAGTACTCAGTCCTTTAAACAAAGACTTCCAGAAATTGCCTGTAAACTTAGGGTCTCTGTCTGAATTTATAACTTTCGGTATCCCATGGAAACGAAATATTTGTTTCATGAATATATTAGCAATATTACCATCATTGTAAGTGGTTTTTACAGGTATAAAATGAGTTTCTTTAATAAGTTTATCGATGACTACCATTATCGATTCATTCATATTTTGATTTCTAGGTAGGACGTAATAAAATCAAAACTGATTATTTCCCACTTCCAACTAGGGATAGGTAATGGATGAAGTAATCTAGCTGGATGTTGGTTTTCAGTCTTAACTTTTTGACATTCAAAACACTTGGCAATGTATTCTTCCAATTCATTCTTCATGTTTGGCCAAAAATAATCCTTCCGTGACATGGTTATAGTCTTTTAATAACCAGGATGTCCTGATTAAGGAGTCTTATGAATTTCATTTAAAATTAGTAACTTAATCCTGGGTACATTAGGTATATACATCCTATTTTTATATAATAATAATCCTTTTTCGTTTAGACTATACCTTGTATTTAAACTTTCAGTTAAATTTTCTGTTACTTTTGCTTGTAATTTATGATAGTTTTCATCCAATCTCACTCTTTCCTCTAGTTGTTCTTCTAAATCTGTTTTATAAGTGCTGATTGCTACTACAAAATTTAGTTTTGCATTTCTGCTTAGAGCATCATCAACCTTATTTTCTTTTCCCTTAATATGTTGGATTTCAAAATCGTACTCGCTAAGGAAAGCTAGCGATCTAGATTGCCTTGCGTTTAAGTTAAGTTGATCCAACAAATATTTTAATCCTTTATTATCTGTCATTAATATAAACTTTCTTTCGATTAAGAGATGGCGCCACATCTTCAAGGTATGTATGATGATAGCCAGCTCTAAATCGTAGGTTGCATAGTTCGTCTCATGAATCTTAAGCTTCCTAGACTCATATGCAATTACATGTCCTTCCCGACTTAAAAATCCACCTAGACCGTCGTTGCATGTGTCAGTACAAACTATAAAGTCTTTATTAGGATCAACAATTCTTAGGATTGGTGCAGTAGTTAGTAATGTTTTTAACTTTTTAAAACTTTTTTCACACTTTTGAATCCACTCAAATTTCTTCCCTTTCTTCTGTAAAGAAGTTATGGGATTTGCAATTCTTGAAAACTCTTCAATGAATCTTCGATAATAGCCAGCAATTCCCATGAATGACCGCACGTCAGTTACGTCTTTTGGGACTGGCCATTCTTTAATTTCTTTTATCTTTTCTGGATCAACTGAGATCCCTTCTTTAGTTACTACATGGCCCAAGTATTGTATTTTATCCTTAAAGAAATCACACTTACTAAATTTTGCGTAAATCTATTGTTCTCACAATTCTTGTAACACAATTTTTAAGTGCTCCTCATGTTCTTCTTTAGACTTAGAATAAATTAGAATGTTGTCAACGAATACCATCACGAATTTATCAAGCTTCTTATGAAATACATTATTCGTTAGACACATGAAGACAACTGGGACATTAGTAAGCCTAAATGGCATAACAACAAACTCATAGTGACCATATCTAGTCCTAAAAGTTGTTTTAAAGATGTCTTCATCTTTGATTCAGACCTGGTGATAACTGGATCATAAATCATTCTTTGAAAATACAGTTGCTCCATGTAGCTGATAAAATAGATCATCTATGCGGGGAAACATATATCTGCTTTTAATGGTCATTTTATTAAGTTGAGGGTAATCTATGCATAAGCGTAGATTACCGTCCTTCTTTTTAATAAAAATAACAGGTTCTCCCCAAGGAGACACACTGGGTCTGATAAAATTCTTATCAATAAGTTCTTTTAACTGTGATTTTAATTCATTTAATTCCAATATATTCATCCGATAAGGGGATTTTGAGTTGGGCACTGCACCAAGTACCAACTCAATAGTGAAGTCTAACTCCCTCTTCAGAGGAAGTCCTAGAATTTCTTCTGGAAATACATCTGAATACCCCCTGAAGATTGGAATGTCTTCCAGTTTTAGTTTATCTTCATTATTAGTATGTTATTTGTTAATTAAATTTACAACAAAGGATTTACAACCCTTCCGATCAACTCTCTTTAATTGCAAAGCATAGATCTGTCGTATAGCTGTTTTCCTAGGGATTCTTCTTACGTTTACTGTTTCTCCTTCATTATTTACGCAAGTAAAAGTTTTATCGAAACAGTTCAAAACTACTCTATGCTGTTCTAACCATTCCATACCAAGTAACATATCATAAGAACCTAATGGAAGTACATTAAGCTTCACATAGGTTTCAAACTGATCTGTGTTTACAGTACAATCCTTTACAAAAAAAATCACTTTTATTTTTGTGCCAGTAGCTAGCTGATCTAACCATGACTTTGCAAAATTTTCTACTGATAACTTGCATTTTTCTACTAAATCAGGAGAAATATAACTTAGGCTAGCCCCTGGCTCATGGGGGGTTAACTAGTGAGGCAATATCATATCACCTCCATTCATATTAGGGGTTTGAATAGCCCTAAAAACCTCAAAAATGTATTTCCTTGTATTAAGGGGTCAAGGGGGTGTTTTTAATTTGACATAGTAATATAAATATTGAGGGTTATTTTATTTGGGTGGGATGAGGAATAACCTCCAAATCATAGGATGGATTCATACCTTCAAATAGCAGGTTGGATCCATATTAGTCCTAGGTTTTGTTAAGGAATAACCTCCAAATCATAGACTAGATTCATAACTCCAAATCATGGGATGGGTTTATGTCAGTCTTAAATACTCCCACGGAATAACCTCCAAATTGTAGGCTATATTTATACCTCCAAATATTTGATCTTATAATGTCTTTTTTTTAGAATAATTTTTTAGGTTTGGGTTTAGGAGGGTATTGAGATTCAATCAAACCTTGCTCCATGGAAACCAAGAAAAGTGAGATCAATATTTCTCGTCTCACTAAAACCAAGAAAACTTAGATCAATATTTCTGGACTAATTATTTATTTCAACCTTTTGTATTCTTCTATTGAGTTATATTTGGAACATTCATAATTGTAATTTCAATTCTTATATGCAAGGAATCCATCTTAATATTGTATTGGAACTGACATGAACATAGGTGAAAATATAAATCCTTACCTACATGCCATATGTGTTATATTTACCATGCAATGGTATCATATAAGATTCACTTGTGTATGTTTATAACTATTGCATGCTTAAAACTTAACAATGGATATTTTTCCCTCTCTTGTAAAGATAAACAAAACTAGATATAACTCGAGAAAAGGTAACTAAATGTTGTTAATTCCCTTGATTGCAAGAATAAATGTAGAGGAAGTGGAGGCAATTCATTGCATTTTGTGAATGACCAAAATCCAAGCTATGCACATGACCATACGGTGTTATTGGGAACTAAGATGAATTTTTCTATGTTCATTTGGGTTCAAATATCAATGATGTTTGTTTTGATAGGAAGATAGGGAAGTCCATCCATGAAAGGGTTTTAATTTTGCATTTTTATGGATTTTGATTTATTAAAATTATACAAAACATGAGATCTCTAGGCTATAATTGTATTTACATAATATAAAATTGGTATATTGGTAGGATGTGGTGTGAAACATCTGCAAGTATCATCTTTTCTAAGCATTTCACTGACTATTGGACTATCCATATTTTATGTTATTTGTTACATTGATCTCTTGATTGGGTTGTCTTTTACGCATTTTCCTTCCCCATTTCTAATTCATTGGTTCTTCCACCATCTAGGGATACAAATGGATTAGTTGACCCCACAATCCTGGTGGGATCTTTATTAGCATTATACTACTATTTTATTGAGCATCTTGTTTGCTTATACTAAGATGCAATAGGTTCCTATTTGTCACAACTTGATAATATGATATAAAGGGGTTATTAAAAATGAGTTGATGAAAATGGATACCTACAATATATGGTGAAACTAGGGTTTTTCTTAATTGAAAAGGTATACTGGGAGGGGGATTCAACAATACAATTTTAGGAGGAATTTTCCAATATTTCATGAAATTAGGGGTATCCTTTAATATCCTATGAATGATCGTGCTATGTAACAAGTTCACTAAGTGAACCCCCTGTTTCCTGGCTCAATTAAGATAGATATAAGTGTTTGATTCATACTACCTTCCACTTCCACCATGGAAGTTTGATAATTTGCTCGCCTATTCTTCAGTGCTGCGTTGATCCTGGGCATTGTCCTTTCTAAATCACCAACAATCATCTCCTCCTGCACCGTATGTATGTTGCTGACAATCTTCTTCTAGTTAGGGAAAACTGATGCATAATGAGGACCATTACATTCTCAACATTTTACTGGTTCCTTACGTTCATTATTCTTAATCTAATTGCTATGGTTATTAGCAGGTTCTTTATTTCTAGGGCCATTTGGGTTTAACTATGAATTACCTTTATTCCCTTGGAAATTTTTATTAGGAAAATTACGTGTGTTATTATTCCTAAAACTGCGGTTAGGTACGAAACCTTTCTTCTTCTGTTCAAAATTATTAGATCTTTTAGCCTTCCAATTTGACATACTTTCCTTTTTGCGGTTCTGCTCATAGAAAAAATTCGCCTTTCGCATAGCCTCCTCTAAGGTTTTTGGATTATGATATTCATTTTTGTATTTTATATGAAAACGTAAACATATTAGAAACCGCTATACCTTAGGCTTCTCATCCACAATATAAGGCACGTAACGTAGCAGACTTACAAATCTACTGTTTAATTCTTTCATGTTCATTGTTGCCAACTTTAGTTCATAAAATTCCTTAGCTCTCTCTTCATAGTATTGTTTTGACAAAAAATTATTTTTGAAGTATTTCTTAGAGGTACTCCAGTTAATGTTCTTTTCCCTAATACCTTTTACTCATTTTAGGTTCTACCACCAAATATATGCCTTCCTAGTTAGGTTGTAAATGGCCATTCTTGCTTTTAGCTGGTTAGAGTAATTGTAGATTTGAAAATAATTCTTCATCACAGATAGCCATGATTCAGCCTCTTCTCCTTTCTCAGTTTCACCATCGAAAGTTAGTGGTTTTATTTTCTTAAATTCTTATGAAATTTCTTCATAAGGATTAAATTTTCTTTTTCTTGAATGATAATTATCTTCGCTACTATCACTAGTATATTGACAATTCTTCCTATGTGGATCATCATAAATCTCAGAGGATGAACTACTTTCAATTTTAGAATGTTTAGAATTTTTGATTTTGTGTTGGTAGGACATATATTCAGATCCTATCTATTTACTTTTTTCTTCATTCTAAAATTTTTCCATCAAGCTCTGATTCAGCTCCTCCTGAGCTCTCAAAATTCTTTCATTTTCCTTTTTGACTGTTTCCATCTCAGTTCTTAATTCTTTAACAGTTTGTAATAATTCTGAAGAGTTATTAGTTATTTCTTCTTGAACTGGTTCTCTTCTAGAATTACTTTGTTCATTAAATTGTTGATGTAATTGTAACTTCGGAATGTATTCATCCGTATTTCTTATCTATTGTAACCCGATGTTTATTCCGGGATGTATTGTAATGTATTTGAGTCATGTCATGCCTTGATGTTCTGATCGGGAAGTTTCTATAATGAGAAAGTCATGTGAAATTTTGTCAATTCAGTTGTTGATGCCAATAAATAGCCAGCTCCATTTCGTGATCGAGGTGAGTCAGATGCTCAAAGTCATTGTGAGTAACCCTCCTATTGGTCAAGGGTCAAAGTCCCCACAGTTGTGGGTTATTAGACTATCCTAGTGAAGTCAACCCTAGGTGAGTCATTGTAAGTCGGGGCAATAGTCCCCACCATTTTTTTACCCTCCTATTGGTTGGAGGAGGCAAATTCCCCACAAGTGGTGGGGCACTAGGGTTATTAGACACTCCTAGAGATGTCGACTCTAGTAAGTAATTGTTAAGTGAGGCCGACATGATGGAGTGCACTTCAAGTGAATGAAAGAATATAAATAGAGAGTGAGAGCCTCTCTATTTATCACTTGTAACACACATCACTCACTCACTTAAGTGTGGCACATTAGTGAGGAAGGAAATACACTGGGACTAGACAAGAAGAAGACTACTGCTGTCGGGAGTGCATCTTACTGTTTTGGGGCTTTTACTGTTTTGGTGCTAATTCTATCTTTGAGGAAGTTGCGGGGTTTTCTCGTTTATGGTTTCCCCGAGGAAAACTCTTTGTGTCTCTTGTCTCTTGTGATGTGCTTATGTTTTATTGCTGTGCTTGTTATTCTCTCAGTGAAAAGATCCTAAGATCATAATGCTAGCTTATATGATGAAAAAATAACAGGGTATCAGAGCTAACCTAAGAAGAAGACATTGTGCAGCTACATAAGCTAGGGATTCTTACTTTTTGGGTCTCTCTCCACAATCCATCAGCAAAATTATGCTAGGCTGACTCTCCATTGAAGGGCGCATCTTTCTATCGAAGCGGAATTTGATTTCGAGCATTTTCAGTCTTCGATGCGGAAATTAGGGCTTTCTACAGAAGAGGAATTTTTGAGTGAGACCAGCACAGGATTTTTCTCCTCATCAAAACTGAAGTTTAGAGACCTGGATCAAGAATTTTGGTTGGGTAAATATCCAGGAAAGTCAAACCCTAGTTTGACCCCGAGCTTAAAAAACCCTAAATACTAAAACTGATAATTTTTGGTACAGTCGCTATATTCTGAGTTTGGTGAAGTCTCAGAAGCTGAAAATTTCAGGGGCTGAAGATAAAATCCTGATGAACACTGTATCAAAAACTAAGCCTCATAGTCTCTATATTATGGGAGATATGATCCCTCCAAGTTAGGGTTCCAGCCCCTTCCAGAATTCATCCCTAAACAGGACACCTGGGGATCATTGCAATATATTGGGATATAGAGGTCCAAATGGAATTCCTGAAGATGTTCTCGAAAGGGAACGAACTTTAATTTTGGTGATCCAAATATTAGACTCAGAAGATCCACCAGTGACACGTGGAATGCCATACAACTTCGCTGTTCTGAACAGTCCTGTAACAGGTCACCTTGGGAAAAGGATCATAAATCCAAAATGGTGAAACCAATTCTGATAAAACCTATAGTGTTGGATCAGGGAAATGCGATTTTACCTCAGTGAGAAATTTCAAACATAAAGAAGCAGAAATATCAGAGATATCATAGAACCAGTAACAGGCATTTCTGCAGAAGAAATTGGAAAACTAGGGCTTCCTATTCCGGGAGCTTCCCTCCACTGTTTTCAGAAAATGAGTACATTGGACAAATCCATTTGAAGAGATCTATCTGTCTATCCAATCAAATCTGAAAGATTCCAAGTTTTTAAAATTAGGGTTTCTGTGACAAACCCTAGATCAGCTAGCTCCGAAACTAAGACAGACACCTCAAATCGGTAAGATCTAATCCTTTGCTATTTTCATTTGAGGTTCTCATTTCAAAGTAATCTATTACATCAGCTTGATGATAAGCTTGGTGAAGCTCATAACTTCCAAGCATAAAAGTATTTGATCTCTCTGAAGAAAATGGATTGGACACCTACATGAGTATAGAGGTTACATTTCCAGAGGGAGATGAGGCTAGAAGCCTTACGCAAGAAGAACTTGGTCAAGGCTAAGAATATCATTGCTGATTCAATCATGAATCAACTTGTACTACAAGTGTCTCCCTAAAGACGCCAAAGATGTTTTGATTCCTTGACCAAGCTATTTGAAGGGAAGTATAGAAATCAGAATATGACCTTAAGAAATAGTTGAAGAATGTGAAGATCCAGAATGTAGAGACCATGCCGTCATAAGAGTCTTTCAAATCAAAGAAAAACTTGAAGCGGTAAAAGAAGAAGTGAAGAATGCAGAAGTGGTGATGGCCACCTTAAATAGCCTCCCAGGATCATGGGATTCATTCATGTGAGGAATGTGTGCCAGAAGGAAGTGATTACTTTCAGTAGACTCCAAGAAGAATAAGAAGCTCGACCCATAAGAAGAGAAGAGAAGATGAGATCAATTGAAGATCAAGCTCTCACCATCCAAAGAAGATCCCTCAAGCAATGAGGAATATGAAGATCTCAACTCTTGAAAAACTTCTTATCCACCTTAGCATTTGGATAAGAAACGATGCTATCATGAATGAAGAAGATGATGAAGTTGAAGGCTCAAGAAGCAGTCTACCCACGAAACAAATAAAGATAAGTATTCAATTGTCATTTCATGATATTTTTTTGTTATGCATTTGTTATATTCAGTTAATGTATTATGCATGATAAGATGTTTGCATTAATGAAAGTATACTACTAATATGCATGTGATGGGTAAGTAGCTCATGGTGCTATACAACTCTCCATTGCTACTTATCTAGAATGAAACCTCTTTGCTGACATATTGGATTAGTGCACAATCACAATGTTGTCCTGGTAGAGATGGAAGGCATCTAGAAAGTTTCAGTGAGATATGGATGAATGTTGTATTGGCTAAAGTAGTTGCATGATCATATATTTATGCATAAGTATTTGCCAGTATGAATATTCCGTATGAAATGTTCTAACCATACAAATGCATTTGACTTGTAGGAAAGATCGCATACATAATTGCCTATAAGCAAAGAAGAATGAAGACTTGTTCCGAAGAACAAGTGACGACAGTTAAAAGACAAAGAATGATATGACGAGTGCAGTGACATCATTGATGTAGAACCTTCTAGCCATGAAGAAGTAACTAAGAAGAAATGGAAGACCAGTTCAAAGAATAATGATGTCTAGGATGTAGTATCAATATGTGAAGGGAAGTTCGTAGCTCCATCATGCAGTAGATGGAAATATTGTGGGATACAAAGCAAGTTTTGTAGCACGAGGCTTCTCATGAAAAGAAGACATAAACCGTGAAGAGATATTTGCAGCCACTGGAAGTGAAGTCACATGACATGCATAATCATGTGTGCAAATGAAAGAAGGCCTTGTACGAGTTCAGAAGACACCCATGGGATAACACATACATGATGAGCTTGATGAAGATCTTAACCTTTGCTACAAGGTTGAAGATGCAAGTCTATACACTAGATGGTCACATAGAATACTAGTAGCATAGGAATCTACTTGTCACTCCGGTAGAGAATGTTCAGTGCATAGAGTACAGAAGACAGAGGGAGTATGATGCTTTGCTTCAGAGGGAGTGACTGCAAAAGATCCCGAGGTTCGACATGGTACGGTAGAATTGACAGCCTTCTATCCAGTTCAGGATTTAACAAGAGTAAAGCAGACTCCAACCTTCACTACAAGGTTGAAGATGGCAACCCAGTGATGCTCCTACTATATGTAGATGATCTATTTGTGACAGGTACAGATGGGTTGATTGTTGATACGAAGAGAAAGTTTGTTGCTGAGTTCGAAATGAAGGACTTGGGGATGATGCATTACTTTCTAGGTATGGAGGTGTGGCAGAGTATAGATGGAATCTTCCTTGGACAAGGGAAGTATGCAGTAGAGATCCTGAAGAGGTTTGGGATGATGGACTGCAAAGCTATGGCCACACCTATGGCATCGAACCTGAAGCTATTGAGTGATGCTTCATTAGATTCGGTTGATGCTATGATGTATCGTCAGATGATTGGGTCATTGATGTACTTGAAAAACACGAGACCAAACATTTTCTTTGTTGTGAACACCTTGAGCCAGTACTTGATAGATCTGAGTAGTGTTCACTTAACTGCTGCAAAGCATATTCTGAGGTACCTGAAGGGTACATTTGATTATGGGCTCAAGTATGATGCGAATCAAAAGATTAACCTGGAGGGTTATGTTGATTCAGATTGGGCAGGAAGTGCCATCGACAGGAAGAGTACTTCAGGATGTTGCTTCAGTATGGGATCAGGTGTGATCTCTTGGTTTAGCAGGAAGCAATCCTGTGTGGCACTGAGTACAGCTGAAGCAGAGTATGTCACAGCGTGTTCAACTAGTTGTGAGGCAGTATGGTTGTGGAAGCTATTGTCTGATATATTTGATCTTCATTTGGATGCTACTTGTATACATTGTGACAACCAGAGTTGCATGAAGTTGTCAGAGAATCCAGTATTCCATGACAAGTCGAAGTATATCGAGATCAAGTATCACTATATCAGGGATATGCTGTAGAGAGGAGCAGTGAAGCTCCAGTATGTTGCGACAGAGGAACAAATAGATAATGTATTAATGAAGCCATTGGCTAGGCTGAAGTTCGAGTACTTCAGAGAGAGACTTGGTGTTCTCCAGATCGAGGTTCCCTCCAAGAGAAAGTGATGAGACCCATAGCCATTCTGACACGGTGAGAGGATTGGTTCCTTCCATGGTTAGATGTAAGGGCTGAGCCATTCTATCATGGTGAGAGGATTTGGTTCCTTCCATGTCAGATATGAGTGTTGACTGCCATTCTGGGAATGGAGGCACCTAGTTAGTTACCAAGAACACTCAGTCCGGGACTGAGAGAGCCATTCTGACATGGTGAGAGGATTGGTTCCTTCCATGGTCAGATGTAAGGGATGGACCATTCTGTCATGGCTAAAGGATTAGGTTCCTCCCATGTCAGATGTGAGTGTTGGCCATTCTGTCGAGTAGGACATATGTAAGGGAAACTGCCACTCTCCGGGAGAGTGGAGGCACCTGGTCTGTTACCAGGTAGCCCAGTCAGGGACTGGGGGCCATTATGACGAGGGTGTAGGATTCAGTTCCTACCAGGTCAGATGTGAGTGCAAAAATATTTCATCATTGTGGCGGATATGGTTCTATCCTGGGTGAAAATAACAGAGTTCTTTCATCATTGTGGCGGATGTGGTTCCATCCTGGTTTAAAGTCTTCCATCATTGTGGCGGATGTGGTTCCAGCCTGGATGGATGTGAGTATTGTGCCTTTTTGACGAGTAGGTCAGATATAAGTACAGAGCCATTTCATAGATGGTAGTTGATGTGCCTACCATGCTAGTGAATGTGAGTGCTGGGCCTTTCTGATGTGATTGTAGTTTACTACATGATCAGATGTGAGTGCTAGGCGTGCCTTTCTGATGAGTAGGTCAGATGTAAATGCTGGGCGAAGACCTACATGATGGGTAGGCCTACAACCAGCATGAAAAAGGGCTGGCTCTGTAGAACTTCTTGTGACGAGAAGAATCATGAGATAGCACCAGTGATGATCTAGATCGAGTGATGATCGAGATCTAGTGATGATCCAGATCGAGTAAGGATCTAGATCCAGTGAAGATGATCCAGCAGAGATGATCCAGATCGAGAGATGATCCAGATCCAATGATGATGTTCCATGATGATCCAGATCGAGTGATGATCTAGATCTAGTGATGATGTCCAGTGATGATCTATATCCAATGATGATGATCCAGATCGAGTGATGATCTAGATTCAGTGATGATGATCTAGATCAAGTGATGATCCAGATCCAGATGAAGATGACTTGAAAATGAAGAAGACTTACAGATAAAGATGAATTTGAAGATGATGAAGACCTGACGATGAACCAGATGATACAGAGAAGAAGACTTGTGCTAATAAATTGTGTCGAGAGAATACCTTCCTAGTTAAGAGGGAGTGTTGATGTAATTGTAACTTCGGAATGTATTCATTAGTATTTCTTATGTATTGTAACCCGATGTTTATTCCGGGATGTATTGTAATGTATTTGAGTCATGTCATGCCCCGATTTTCCGATCGAGAAGTTTCTATAGTGAGAAAGTCATGTTAAGTCATTGTGAGTAACCCTCCTATTGGTCAAGGGTCAAAGTCCCCACAGTTGTGGGGCCCTTGGGTTATTAGACTATCCTAGTGAAGTCAACCCTAGGTGAGTCATTGTAAGTCGAGGAAATAGTCCCCACCATTGTGTTACCCTCCTATTGGTTGGAGGAGGCAAAGTCCCCACAAGTGGTGAAGCACTAGGGTTATTAGACACTCCTAGAGATGTCGGCTCTAGTAAGTAATTGTTAAGTGAGGACGACATGATGGAGTGCACTTCAAGTGAATGAAAGAATATAAATAGAGAGTGAGAGCCTCTCTATTTATCACTTGTAACACACATCAATCACTCACTCAAGTGTGGCGCATTAGTGAGGAAGGAAATACACTGGGACTAGACAAGAAGAAGACTACTGCTGTCGGAAGTACATCTTACTGTTTTGGGGATTTTACTATTTTGGTGCTGATTCTATCTTTGAGGAAGTTGCGGGGTTTTCTCCTTTATGGTTTCCTCGAG
>LPNX011113752.1:34800-64546 GCA_001517045.1 Pseudotsuga menziesii | reverse complement strand
TCACCATGATAGAATGGCTCAGCCCTTACATCTGACCATGGAAGGAACTTAATCCTCTCCCATGTCAGAATGGCTCTAGGTCTCATCATTTCCCCTTGGAGGAAACCTTGATCTGGAGAACACCAAGCTTCTCCCTGAAGTACTCAAACTTCACTCTAGCCAATGGCTTCATCAATACATCAACTATCTATTCCTCCATCACAACATACTGTAGCTTCACTGCTCCTCTCTGCACCATATCCCTGATATAGTGATACTTGATCTCAATATGCTTCGACTTGTCATGAAACACTGGGTTCTTTGACAACTTCACACAACTATGGTTGTCGCAATATATACAAGTAGCATCCATCTGGAGATCAAATAAATCAGATAGTATCTTCCTCAGCCATACTGCCTCACAACTAGATGAACAAGATGCAACATACTCCGCTTCAGCTGTACTCAGTGCCACACAGGATTTCTTCCTGCTAAACCAAGAGATCACACTTGATCCCATACTAAAGAAACATCCTGAAGTGCTCTTCCTATTGATGGCACTTCTTTCCCAATTTGAATCAACATAACCCTCCAGGTTAATCTTTTGATTCACCTCGTACTTGAGCCCATAATCAATTGTACCCTTTAGGTACCTCAGAATATGCTTTGCAAGAATCAAGTGAACATGTCTCAAATTTTTCAGGAACTGGCTCAAGGTGTTCACAGCAAAGCATATATCTGGTCTCGTGTTTGTTAGGTACATCAAGGACCCAATCATCTGATGATACATCATGGCATCAACCGCTTCTGATGAAGCATCACTCAATAGCTTCAAGTTTGATGCCATAGGTGTGGTTATGGCCTTGTAGTCCATCATCCCGAATCTCTTTAGAATCCCTACTGCATACTTCCCTTGTCTAAGGAATATTCCATCTATATTCTACCACACCTCCATGCCTAAGAAATAATGCATCATACCCAAGTATTTCATTTCAAACTCGGCAGCAAGTTTCCTCTTCGTATTAGTAATAAACCCATCCATACCTGTTACGAACATATCATCTACATATAGTAGGAGTATCACTAGATTTCCATCTTCAATCTTGTAGTAAAGATTAGAATATGCTTTAGTCTTGGTAAAGCCCAAACTGGATAGGAAACCATCAATTCTACCGTACCATGTCCTGGGTGCCTGTTTCAAACCATACAGGGATTTCTTCAATTTGCACACATGAGCCCCTCTGTCATGTGTCTTAAAACCGAGTGGCTGTTCCACATACACTTCTTCTTCTACTACACCATTCAAGAAAGTAGTCTTGACATCCATCTGGTGTATCTTCCATTTCATCACTACATCCAAAGCAAGCACTGATTTGATGGAAGTGTATCTGGAAACAGGTGCAAAGGTTTCTTCATAATCTATTCCTTATTTCTGAGAGAAACCATGAGCCACAAATCTAGCTTTATATTTCTCGATGCTACCATCTGAAGCATGCTTGATCTTGTAGATCCATTTGGAAGTTACAGTGGACTTCCCTTTTGGTCTTGGGACAACATCCCAAACATCATTCTTCATAATTGATTGATACTCTTCGATCATAGCATCCTTCCATTCTGCCGCTTCTTCATAATTGGAAGGTTATTTATCAATAATGTCACATAGTAAGGCTACGTAACTAGAGCAAGTTCTAGTTCTCTTTCTTCCTCTATGTGTTCTGAAGCTCCATATCTTTCTGCACCTTGGATAATTTCACATACCCAAGTAGGTTTCCTCTTATGAGGATTCTTCTCCAGAGGTGGATCTATAGGTTCTTGAGGTTCTTCAAATTCTTGATCTTCTTCTTGAATTTCTTTGTTCATTATTGTGTCATGAATTCTGGGTTCTCTTGTTTCTTCAGGTTCTTCAGCCAGTTTCTTCTTGGATTTGAGGTAGGATGAATCTTCATCAAATGTTACATCTCTGCTGATGTCAATCTTCTTGAACCCTAGGAAGTATATTATGTAATCATTTGAGCTTTTAGAGTATCCCACAAATATACCCTTCTTTCCTAAAGGATCTAACTTCGTCCTCTTTTCTTTCGGAATGTGTATGTACACAGGACAACCAAATATTCTGAGATGGCTGACTTCTGGTTTCTTGTCGGAGAAGACTTCTTCAGGAGTCTTGTTCTTGAGTACTCTGTGTGGAGTACGGTTCTGTACATACACTATTATTCTGGCAGCTTCTGGCCCAAAGATGCATAGGAAGATCTTGATCATGAAGCATTGCTCTTGCAACTTCCATGATGGTTCTATTCTTCCTTTCTATAATACCATTCTGTTGTGGATTTTAAGGAGTGGACAACTCCCTCTTAATCCTTGATTCTTTGCACAACTCTTTGAATTCATTTGATGAGAATTCTCTGCCATTATCTAATCGAAAAGTCTTGATCTTGTTTTCAATGTGGTTCTTGATCAAGGCTTTGAATTCCTTGAACTTGCTGAATACTTCATCTTTGTTCTTCATGAAGTAGATCCATGTCTTCCTAGAAAAATCATCAATAAAAGAAACATAGTATGCATACCCGCTTAATGAACTGGATGACATTGGACCACAGACATTGGAGTGGATGATTTCCAAGATTCCTTTTTCCTTGCTCTCGCTACTTGGAAATGTCTTCTTTGTGTTCTTCCCTTTCACACATCCTTTGCATACACCTTCATGTTTTGTCTGCATTTCTGGGAGACCTTCAACAACTTTTCTTGCAAGTGGTAGTGCTCTGTAATGCACATGTGCAAGCCTTCTATGCCAAAGCCATTTGGTTCTACCGAGTCATGAACCAAAGCTTGTTCTGGTTGGCCCTTCAATTTGTATAGTCCTCCTTATTATTCTCCAATCACTACTGCATCATCGAAAGACTTTACTTTTGGCCACATGAGGACTTTTCCATATACAAATGCAACCCTCATTCCTTTTGCATCTAATGCAGATATGGAGAGGAGGTTCTTCTTTAGACAAGGTACAAATAGTACATCTTTCATCTTGATAAAATTTCCAGAGTATAGCTTATAGGAGGATTCTCCACTACCTTTTGTTGGATACTAGTAGTCACCTCCAAGTTTCACCTTATTAGGTGATTCATGTTCAGATAATTTCACAAAGGATTCCTTGAATCCTGTCATGTGCTTGGAAGCACCACTGTCTATAAGCTAATCATTGCTACCATGTGTGATAGTTCTCATGAGAGCGGAGATCAGAACATATTCTTCATCACTTGAAGAATCATCACTAACTTGTCTGTTTCTCTTTATGGAAGGTTCATCATCCTCTGCAGCATGAGCATGATGTCTTCTCTTGTTTCCCTTCTTCTTATGATATCTACTCTTGTTCTTAGGACAATCTCTAGCAAAGTGTCCTCTTTCATCACATGTATAGCAAATGAACTTAGACTTATCTTTATGCTTTCTAAAGTTATTCCTTTGATTAGAGTACTTACTTCTGTGATGGCTAGATTTGGTTTTCTTGGATTGTACTGTGAGAGCTTGATTTTCACTTCCCATCTTCTCTTCTCGAGCTGCTATCTGAGCTTCTTCTTGAGAGCATTCTTCCCATAGTCTTCTGAACTTGACTAACAAATTTTTGGCACAGATCCCTTGAATGAAAGAGTCCCATGTCCTAGGGAGACCATTCAAGGTGGTCATCACAATCTCTGCATTCTCCACTTTTTCATATACTGCTTCCAATTGTTCCTTGACCTAAGAAACCCTTGTAAAGTAAGACTGGATGGTTTCTGCATTCTGGAACTTTACATTCTTCAACTGGTTCCTCAAGGTCATCTTTCGGCTTATGTTCTTTCCTTCAAACAATTTGGTTAGGGCATCAAACATAGCTTTAGGTGTCTTTAGGGAGGACACCTGTGGTATGAGGTGATCTTTGATTGAATCATCAATGATCCTCTTTTCCATAACCAACTTCTTCTTATGGAAGGCCTTAGCCTCATCTCCCTCTAGAACTGGAACCTCCTCATTGATGTAGGAGTCCAACTCATTCTCTTCCAGGACCAGGGAGATCCTATACTTCCAGGATTGGAAGTTATCAACTCCCTCAAGCTTTTCATCAAGCTTGGTATGATGAGACATCTTAACTAAGAACCTCAAATGGAAATACAAAATATTTAGATCTTACCAGGTCAAGATGTCGGATCTGGATTTGGAGTTGAAATCCTGCAGTGTTGGTTTAGAAGCAGATTAGGGTTTTGCTTTTTTGAAGTTCTATCCAACCAATGCTTTGAATTTGATCCCTAAATTTGATTTTGGGGAAGAGATCAATCCAGGCCTAGGCTCATTGAAAAAATCATCTTCTGTGAAAAGCCCTAATTTTCGGCAGCAGTGTCAGGTCCAAAACTGAAAAAACCTCAGAATTGGATTCTGCTTCAACAGAAAGATGCACCCTAGGGAGGAGAGTTATTCCAACCTTATTTTGCTGAAAATATATGGAGAGAGATCTGAAAAGTAGGAATCCCTAGTTCCTGTAGCTGCACAGTGTCTTATTCTCGGTTAGCTCTGATACCATGTTAGATTTTTAACATTAAGCTAGCATTATATTAGGATCTTTAAATGAGAGAATAACAAGAACAAAAATCAAACACAAGAGACAATGAACACAATGTTTTTCCTCGGGGAAACCATAAATGGAGAAAACCCCGCAACTTCCTCAGAGATAGAATCAACACCAAATAGAAAAGCCCAAAACAATAAGATGATCTCCTAACAGTAGTAACCTATTTATTCCTAGCCCCAGTGTCTTCTTCTTCCTCAGCTATGTGCTACAACTGAGTGTGAGTGAGTGTGTATCAAATAGAGAGGCTAGCTCTCTATTTATACTAATTCATGACTTGACTAAAACCAACTAGGGCCGATTTCACCAGGTGAGTCTAACAACCCTAGTGCCCCAGAACTACGAGGACTTTAACCCTTGATCAATAGGAGGGTTACCCACAGTGACTTGACATGACTTGTTTACATTATAGATCCTCCCGATCAGAATATCGGGGCATGAAATGACTCAATTACATTACAGACACATCCCAAAATAAACATCGGGGTACAAGACATAAGATACATAGGTGAATACATTCCGAAGTTACAAATACATCAACATGATTCACCTTACCTTCCACTTCCACCATGGAAGTTTGATAATCCACCTGCCTGTTTTCCAGTGCTATGTTGATACTGGGCATTGTCCTTGCTAAATCACAACAGTCATCTCCTCCTGCACCGTATGTATGTTGCTGACAATCTTCTTTTGGTTAGGGAAAACTGATGCATAATGAGGACCATTACATTCCCAACATTTTACTGGTTCTTTACGTTCATTATTCTTAATGAAATTGCTGTGGTTACTAGCAGGTTATTTATTTCTAGGGCCATTTGGCTTTAACTGTGAATTACCTTTATTCCCTTGGAATTTTTTATTAAGAAAATTACATGTGTTATTATTCCTAAAACTGCGGTTAGGTACGAAACCTTTCTTCTTTTGTTCAAAATTATTAGATCTTTTAGCCTTCCAATTTCACATACTTTCCTTTTTGCGGTTTTGCTCATAGAAAAAATTCGCCTTTCGCATAGCCTCCTCTAAGGTTTTTGGATTATCATATTCAATTCTGTCTTTTATAGGAAAAGGTAAACAACTTAGAAACCGGTATACCTTAGGCTTCTCATCCACAATATAAGGCACATAACGTAGCAGACTTACAAATTTACTGTTTAATTCTTTCATGTCCATTGTTCCTAGCTTTAGTTCATAAAATTCTTTAGCTCGCTCTTCATAGTATTGTTCTGACAAAAACTTCTTTTTGAAGTATTTATTAAAGGTACTCCATTTAATTTTCTTTCCCCTAATACCTTTTAATCGTTTTAGGTCCTGCCACCAAATATCTGCCTTCCCAGTTAGGTTGTAAATGGTCATTCTTGCTTTTAGCTGGTTAGAGTAATTGTATATTTGAAAATATTTCTTCATACTAGACAGCCATGATTCAACCTCTTCTCCTTTCTCAGTTTCACCATTGAAATTCGGTGGTTTTATTTTCTTAAATTCTCGTGAAATTTCTTCATAAGGCTTAAATTTTCTTTTTCTTGAATGATAATTATCTTCGCTACTATCACTAGTATACTGATAATTCTTCCTATGTGGATCGTCATAAATTTAGAGGATGAACTACATTCGATTTTAGACTGTTTATACTTTTTGCTTTTGTGTTAGTAGGACATATCTTTAGATCCTGTCTGTTTATTTTTTTCTTCATTCTGAAATTTTTCCGTCAAGATCTGATTCAGCTCCTCCCGAGCTCTCAGAATTCTTTCATTTTCCTTTTTGACTTTTTCCATTTCAGTTCAAGTAATTCTTTAACAGTTTGTAATAATTCTGAAGAGTTATTAGTTATTTCTTCCTGAACTAGTTCTCTTCTAGAATTACTTCGTTCATTAAATGGGCATTCTTCTTCTGCATATTCCTTGAGTCTTTCCATACCTGCAGTTTAGCTCAAATTTTTTTCTTTTGGAAATAACATTTCAAAAGAAAAATAATAATCAGTATGCATGCATTAAATCTACTATTTATCTATGGAGGTTGAGCCTCATTCAAGATTAGTTTCTGAACATGTGCTTTGATACCACAAGGAATACTCCAAAAATTCAAAAACATTTAAAATTTTTCATATGACATAAAATGTTTGCAGTCGTCACTACTGAGGAACATTTAACTGTTAATGGTTAACCTAAATAGTTTTAAACTAGAACTGATTCTTTTGTTAATTTCTAGCTCTGCATACTTATTTGTTTGTTTTCATAAATCATTGTTAAGGATTTTATTTAGAAGGTTATGATTTGAAACAACACAAATTGAAACATCTGTTTGATTACTTAAGTGCTAAGTTTGTTTTGTTGTTTTGTGAAAATGTGAAGGAACTTCAGTTGAGATCCAAGGCTTACTTAGCTTTTTAGCTAATGTAGTGAAGTGATGGTTCTTTTACATGTCTTATACATGTAAGATGATTTGTAACCAGTTTTCGGATCGAGATTATTATCTCAACTAGCATAAAATATAATGCTAGTAATTTTATTTACTTTACAACTTGTATCAAAATGGATGAGGTATCGTTGATCTGTAAATTTATGTTTTAAATAGTTTCTGGTAAACATAAGTGTTTAGTACACTGAACATAGTCCAGATTGATATTCCATTTCGCTATAACTATAACTTGTTCATTTAATTTTCATCAATCTATTATCAGTTTAGCTCCTGTATGTAATTCTAGTCAAAGGTATTTGTATAGTAGATTCCTTTTATTACCTTATTATTTAACACCCTGGTAATTCAAGGATACTCATTTCAACAATATTAAATTTAGGTAAAACTTAGAAAAAACCTAAATCTAGATATAGTCATCAGTATAATGGTTGTGTTTCACAAATTGAATTTAAAAACTTAGTGTAGAAGACAGTCTACTAGTGTTTCAGTATTTACTGGGTAATGATGCAATGATACCAATTTTGTAATGTTATAATAGTATTACTGCTATTTGGGTAAAGAAAGAAGGATTATCTTTTACAATATTTATCTTACCTAACCTTTGTAAGCTCTTTTATCTCATAAGGGGAAAATGAAAAACAAACACTAGTATCTTAAAATGATACTAATTTAATACCTAGGCTAAAATTCCAGCTATGCATATTTCTATAGTTGCAAGTATATATACATAAATGATTTTAATTGTTGTATGTTCCTAAATATTTTACAAGGTCTTTTCATAAATCTATAATTTCTCACAATATGTTGTTTATTATGCAAATAAGATTGAATAGTTACTTGCATAAGTTTTTCTTAGACCATTTCTAAATTATAGAACATAATATAAACCCTAGTATAACTACTACCTCGCTAAATTATTCATTAGGGTTATAACATGCATAAAAACAACGATGAAAGTTATTGTAAGTTATAAACAAGGTTTTAACATGGTTTATTTATCATTCACCATTGTGTGCAGGCTGCTCCAAAGAGGTCTCGAACTATAATATAAAACCCACTCTTTGAAAATATTTCTAAAGCAATGTGGTTGATGTTTGTTGGTTAGGTTTTTGTTGACTTATGGTTCAATATAAAACTATCCTAAAACCATAAAATTCCGAGTTACCTATTCTTTTAGCATTGCTCTGGAATGGTAGAGCCACAGGCTCATGGCTGTGAGATTTTGGTGTTATTCCTTTGACCCTTTACATGCCTCCTTTGCCATTGTGTTTTCTTCTGCGTGTAAGGTTCTATTGGCCACTGATTTACTCTTTTGGTGAGGTCGTTTCCATTTTTTAGCCTCTACGTGGGATTTATTTCAGTCCTCGCGCAATGGTGGACTCTGTCTGAGTTTTTAAGAATAGCGTGCCTTAAGTTTTTACTCATATCTATCGTGGTTTTAGCTTTGGGCTTGCAATATTTTCGCTGGGTTTCTCAACCATGGTTCTTCTTGTAGTTTGGCGTAATGGTTTCTTGTGGGTAAGGTCTGTTCTTGCTACCCAATACGGTTGAAGTCGATTTCTTCAGGTGAGAAGTTTTCCACGCAGCATGTATCTATTTTACACTTGTTCACAAATTATTACTTTGTCATTTGTTTGAATTTCTTGCTCGGTGTTTTTATTAAACTTGTTTAGGATCTCAGGTGTATGCTCTATGTTAAAATACGAAATAAAGACTCCACACATAAATTCTAGGCTTCGTATCCATCTTGGTAAGCCTCAGTTTCACCTGAGGTTCTCCTGCACTGGTTGTATGGTGTTTTAGTGATACTATCACTTGGTTTTTTTTGGATTTCTGCTCGGGCATGGATACATTGTGGTCTATTTGTTTTGGATGGCCATGGGCCGAGACTGTGATGATTTGTGAAGAAAAATTTGAAGCCCTAGTGGATGTATCATGATGGAATTCTTTTGGGTTTTTATGGCCGTATTTTTGGTTACAGGAGAAGTTGTTTTTGTACAGGCTTTTAAGCCGTAACTTTGTTTGTAAAAGGCCATTAGGCCATAACTTCTAAGGAGACAATCATGATTTTTAATAATGATGGTAGGGTTTTAGACGCTGTCTATAATTGGATAAGCTTTTAAGCTTATAGTTTTGTAACTTTTATATTCGGTAATATAAATACTGTGGTTTAAGAAAATGATGGCATGCTATGGAATTTTATCTGTTTTGTTTTATCTTCAATTCTTTTAAAATTAACCTAAACAGAGTTATTGTTACTGCAATTGATATTTGTTTTAATTAAGTAAAAATGAAATGTTGAGATAGCTGGTTTTAGAATATAATTTGATTTTTACTGTCAATAACAATTACTTCAGTAAGTAAATTGAAGAAAGGTTGATTATACAACCTAAGTCTTTACTAAATTTTTCTGGGTTAGAATCTTTTGAAAGGTCTTTTACTTACTTTCTCTCAGTTTATATTTATCATACAATTTAATACTTTTTTTTTCTTATGGATAATGTATTTAATTTTATATATTCATCTATTAGGTACTTATGGTTATACAAATGTAATATGTATGCTTTAATTAGTTTATGTGTGAAACTTTCCACTGCTAGTAAATTAGAAGGTAAAAATAGTCATATTTAACAATTTTCTTCAAAATAGGTTTTATTTATAAAACCCTAATTACTCTTAGATTAATACATAGTTGGTATTTGATTAAAATGTTATTCTAGTTTATAAAACCCTAATTACTCTTTGATTAATACATAGTTAGTATTTGATTATAATGCTATTCTAGTTTCATTTTACTTAGTTTAATGATGAAATTATCTCAGTAAACTTCTAGTCTTTCTTTAAGTTAACTGTGCTTATTTATTTTCCTATTTTTATAATTCCTTTTGGGTTACTATAATAATAGGCTTACAATACAATAAGCTATCTACTGTGTAAATAAATACACAGACTAAAAATATATGTATTTTTAAATCTTTCCTAGAGACAGATTTGTTTATATTATATAGAGTACTCTGTCTGAGGAAAACATCTAAATAGAAAGGAAAAAAAAACATACTTATAATAAACTCTTATGAAACCTATAAAAGGTAATAATCACATTCATGCATACTTCGTTCGATTCTTTAACTAAATTTAATCTAACCTATTGTACTAGAGTACTGCCTTTAAAAGGTGTGGAAAAATACAGTTAGGTAATTTTTTAAATCTATCAGTAAAATTGCAAATGCTTCTAATCATTACCCTAATTTATATCTAATCCAACATTTGAATATCTTTTCAGAGTAAAATATTTCATTAGCCAACCATAACAACAATAGAACAGAAGAATAACACATTATTGCTTAAACTCAATCCTTCTAGATCTAAATATGCAATTAGAAAACTAGATAAATCATGTAGAACCTGGAAATGTAGAAGAGGTGACAACAACTTAAGGAACTTGTTCCTCCCAACCAACTCCTGGAGATAGGTGAACTGTAAATCTCAAGACCCCTGAGCTTGTCTCTTGGTCCACCTGGTAGAAGTACTAGGTGAGAGATGTAGTCTAGTAATCCTTTGCAACTCTACTAAGTATTCGGGAGTAAATCTATTTTGCTTGTAGAAGTGTGAACTCAGCTTAGAATAGCTACACTAGTTTAGAACCTCATCAATTTTCACTCAAAACCAACTTCTGCTAGTACCCTCCATCGAATTTTCTTGTGCACTTCATTCACTCAGAATGTTTCATAAGTCAAGAATGAGCAGCCTTAGCTATCTTCAATGGGTGTTTTGGGTCAGTTTTGGGTCAGTTTTCACTTAATGACCCACCTTCTATTGTTCCACTTTCTTGGGGAACATGACCACAAAAATAGGGAAGTTTCCTCCTGCAATAGTTAGAAGTAGTTTGAGGATGCTTCCAAGTGTCAATTTACTCTCAACCTAGCCTACCTCACCAAGTGACCAGTAAAACACTTATTTAACAGCTTCCTTAAGTTGTTGTCTCATATTTCATTTATTAATTAATAAAATATTCAACAATTAGATTCAATTATCCTTCACCCCACTGGGGCTTTAATTAAAAAATTTCTAATAAAATATAACATAATGTTTCTTAAAACATAAAATGTTTTACAATTTGGGGCATGTGACATACACACCCCGTTAAATTATAACATCGTCCTCGATGTTATTTATTCTTCATCCTCAGAATTTCCCTGGAACATAATTGGATATGCAGCCCGCATATGACTCTCCAATTCCCAGGTGGATTCTTCTGAACTAAGGTGCTTCCATTGCACCTTCACCTGACCAATGGTGCAATTCTGAAGCAAGATATCCCTCCTTTCGAGGATACAATCCGGTTCCACCAAAAAATATCCTTTGGGTTCCACCTGCACATCATTCCAGTTTATAACATGGGTAGCATCATGTACATATTTTTTTAACACAGAAATATGAGAAACATTATGAACCTTTAAATTTGGCAGCAAAGCCAATTGATATGCCACCT
The DNA here is from genome assembly GCA_001517045.1 of Pseudotsuga menziesii. Classification (NCBI taxonomy): domain Eukaryota; kingdom Viridiplantae; phylum Streptophyta; class Pinopsida; order Pinales; family Pinaceae; genus Pseudotsuga; species Pseudotsuga menziesii. The sequence goes on along the minus strand of LPNX011113752.1, from coordinate 53,063 downwards.
ATCCTATTCTGGACAGGATCTCAAAAGGTCCAAAAAATTGGGGTGCTAACTTGGCACAACTTCCTAATGTCAAGAAATTATTTTTAGGCCTTACCTTAATAAAGACATGTTCACCTACCTGGAACTCATTTTGAGTTCGTTTAAGATCTGCTTGACTTTTTTGTCTGTCTTGCACAACTTTCAAGTAACCTTGAACCTGTTTTACAATTAACTCCATATATTTTAGTAGTTCAGGTCCTAATACTAACTTGTCAACTAGATTACTCCATGATATGGGGGTATTGCACTTCCTGCCATACAAAATTTCAAATGGACTATATTTTGTTGAAGCTTGGTAGTGATTGTTGTAAGAAAACTCTACCAAGTGTAAGTAATCTTTCCATTTACCTGGCAGTTCCTTAACATACATTTTGAGCATATCTTCAAACAATTGATTCACTCTTTCAGTCTGTTTATCCATCTGGGGATGAAAAGAGGTACTAAAATTTAAAGTAGTATTCAGTCTTTTAAGTAAAGACTTCAAGAAATTGCCCATAAACTTAGGGTCTCTGTCTGAAATTATAACTTTCGGTATCCCATGTAAACAAAATATTTGTTTCATGAATATATCATCAATATTAGCAGCCTTAAAAGTGGTTTTTATAGGTATAAAATGAGCTGCTTTACTAAGTTTATCGACGACTACCATTATCGAGTCATTCAGATTTTGATTTCTAGGTAGGCCAGTAATAAAATAAAGACTGACTATTTCCCACTTCCAGGTAGGGATAGGTAATGGTTGAAGTAATTCGGCTGGACGCTGGTGTTCAGTCTTAACTTGTTGACATTCAAAACACTTGGCAATGTATTCTGCCAATTCATTCTTCATGTTTGTCCAAAAATAATCCTTCTGTAACATGGTTATAGTCTTTTGATAACCAGGATGTCCTGAGTAAGGAGTCTTATGAATTTCATTTAAAATTAGTAACTTAATCTTGGGTACATTAGGTATATACAACTTGTATTTATATAATAACAATCCTTTTTTGTTTAGAATATACCCTGTACTTAAAATTTCAGTTAAATTTTCTGTTACTTTTGCTTGTAATTTATGATAGTTTTCATCCAATCTCACTCCTTCCTCTAGCTGTTCTTCTAAATATGTTTTGTAAGTGTTGATTGCTGCTACAAAATTTAGTTTTTAATTTTTGCTTAGAGCATCAACAACCGTATTTTCTTTTCCCTTAATATGTTGTATTTCAAAATCGTACTCGCTAAGGAAAGCTATCCACCTAGCTTGCCTTGCGTTTAAGTTAAGTTGATCCAACAAATATTTTAATCTTTTATTACCTGTCATTAATATAAACTTTCTTTCGATTAAGTGATGGCACCACATATTCAAGGCATGTATGATGAGAACCAACTCTAAATCGTAGGTTGCATAGTTCTTCTCATGAATCTTAAGCTTCCTAGACTCATATGCAATTACATGTCCTTCCTGAGTTAAAAATCCACCTAGACCGTCGTTGCATGCGTCGGTACAAACTATAAATTATTTATTAGGATCAACAATTCTTAAGATTGGTGCAGTAGTTAGTAATGTTTTTAACTTTTAAAAACTTTCTTCACACTTTTTGACTCCACTCGAATTTATTCCCTTTCTTTTGTAAAGAAGTTATGGGATTTGTAATTCTTGAAAATCCTTCAATGAATCTTCGATAATAGCTAGTAATTCCCATGAATGATTGTATGTCAATTATGTCCTTTGGGACTGACCATTATTCAATTGCTTTTATCTTTTCTGGATCAACTGAGATCCATTCTTTAGTTACTACATGGCCCAAGTACTGTATTTTATCCTTAAAGAAATCACACTCACTAAATTTTGCATAAAGATAATGTTCTCGCAATTCTTGTAAAACAATTTTGAAGTGCTCCTCATGTTCTTATTTAGACTTAGAATAAATTAGAATGTCGTCAATGAATACCACAATGAATTTATCAAGGTACTTATGCAATAAATTATTCATTAGACACATGAAGATAGCCAGGGAATTAGTAAGCTCAAATGGCATAACAACAAACTCATAGTGACCATATCTGGTCCTAAAAGCTATTTTAAAGATGTCTTCATCTTTGATTCGGACATGGTGATAACTCGATCATAAATCAATCTTCGAAAATACAGTCGCTCCACGTAGTTGATCAAACATACCGTCTATGCAGGGCAACATATATCTATTTTTAATGGTCATTTTATTAAGTTGACAGTAATCTATGCATAAACGTTGAGTACCGTCCTTCTTTTTAACAAAAATAACAGGTGCTCCCCAAAGGGACACACTGGGTCTGATATAATTATTATCAATAACTGCTTTTAACAATGATTTTAATTCATTTAATTCCAATATATTCATCCAATAAAGGGATTTTGAGCTGGGCACTGCGCGAGGTACCAACTCAATAGTGAAGTATAACTCCCTCTTCAGAGGCAGTCCCAGAATTTCTTCCAAAAATACATTCAAATACCCCCTCAGGATTCGAATGTCTTCCAGTTTTAGTTTATCTTCATTATTAGTATGTTCTTCATTAATTACAGTTACAACAAAGGATTTACAACCTTTCGAACAACTCTCTTCAATTGCAAAGCAAAGATCTACCTGATAGCTGTTTTCCTAGGGATTCCTCTTATGTTTACTATTTCTCCTTCATTATTTACGCAAGTAAAAGTTTTATCGAAACAATTCAAAACTACTCTATGTTGTTCTAACCAATCCATACCAATTAACATATCATAAGAACCTAAAGGAAGTACATTGAGCTTCACATAGGTTTCAAACTGATCCATGTTTATAGTACAATCCTTTACAAAACAAATCACTTTTCTTTTTACGTTAGTAGCTAGCTTAACTAACCATTACTTTGCAAAATTTTCTACTGATAACTTCCATTTTTATACTAAATCAGGAGAAATATAACTTAGGCTAGTCCCTGGGTCAATTAAGATAGATATAGGTGTTTGATTCAGCTTACCTTCCACTTCCACCCTGGAAGTTTGATAATCCACCTGTCTGTTTTCCAGTGCTGCGCTGATCCTGGGCATTCTCCTTGCTAAATCACCAATATTCATCTCCTCCTGCACTGTATGTATGTTGCTGACAGTCTTCTTATGGTTAGGGAAAACTGATGCATAATGAGGACCATTACATTCCCAACATTTTACTGGTTCTTTACGTTCATTATTCTTAATGTAATTGCTGTGGTTATTAGCAGGTTCTTTATTTCTAGGGCCATTTGGGTTTAACTGTGAATTATCTTTATTCCCTTGGAAATTTTTATTACGAAAATTACATGTGTTATTATTCCTAAAAATGTGGTTAGGTACGAAACCTTTCTTGTTCTGTTCAAAATTATTAGATCTTTTAGCCTTCCAATTTGACATACTTTCCTTTTTGTGGTTCTGATCATAGCAAAAATTTGCCTTTCGCATAGCCTCCTCTAAGGTTTTTGGATTATCATATTCAATTCTGTCTTTTATATGAAAAGGTAAAAAGCTTAGAAACCGCTGTACCTTAGGCTTCTCATCCACAATATAAGGCACGTAACGTAGAAGACTTAAAAATTTACTATTTAATTCTTTCATGTTCATTGTTCCCAGCTTTAGTTCATAAAATTCCTTATCTCGCTCTGCATAGTATTGTTTTGAAAAAAACTTCTTTTTGAAGTACTTATTAAAGGTACTCCAGTTAATGTTCTTTTCGCTAATACCTTTTACTTGTTTTAGGTCCTGCCACCAAATATTTTCCTTCCCAGTTGGGTTGTAAATGGCCATTCTTGCTTTTAGCTAGTTAGAGTAATTATAGATTTGAAAATACTTCTTCATCCCAGACAGCCATGATTCAGCCTCTTCTCCTTTCTCAGTTTCACCATTGAAAGTTGGTGGTTTTATTTTCTTAAATTCTCCTGAAATTTCTTCATAAGGCTTAAATTTTCATTTTTTTGAATGATAATTATTTTCGCTACTATAACTAGTATACTGATAATTCTTCCTATGTGGATCATCATAAATCTTAGAGGATGAACTACATTCGATTTTAGACTGTTTATACTTTTTGATTTTGTGTTGGTAGGACATATCTTCAGATCTTGTTTGTTTATTTTTTTTCTTCATTCTGAAATTTTTCCGTCAAGATCTGATTCAGCTCCTCCCAAGCTCTCAGAATTCTTTAATTTTCCTTTTTGAATTTTTCCATCTCAATTCTTAATTATTTAACAATTTGTAATAATTATGAAGAGTTATTAGTTATTTATTCCCTAACTGGTTCTCTTCTAGAATTACTTCGTTCATTAAACGAGGATTCTTCATCTGTATATTCCTTGAGTCTTTTCATACCTGCAGTTTAGCTCAATTTTTTTGTTTTTTGTTTTTTCTGGAAATAACATTTCAAAAGAAAAATAATAATTAGTATGCATGCATTAAATATACTGTTTATCTATGCAGGTTGAGCCTCATTCTGGACTAGTGTCTGAATGTGTGCTCTGATACCACATGGAATACTCCAAAAATTCGTAAAAATGTAAAATTTTTCATATGACATAAAATGTTTGCAGTTGTCACTACTGAGGAACATTTAACTGTTAACGGTTAACCTAAACAATTTTAAACTAGAACTGATTCTTTTGTTAATTTCTAGCTCTGCATACTTATTTGTTTGTTTTCATAAATCATTGTTAAGGATTTGATTTAGCAGGTTATGATTTGGAACAATAGGAATTGAAACATCTGTTTGATTACTTAAGTGCTAAGTTTGTTTTACTGTTTTGTGAAAATGTGAAGGAACTTCAATTGAGATCTGAGGATTACTTAGCTTTTTAGCTAATGTAGTGAAGTGATGCTTCTTTTATAGGTCTTATACAGGTAAGATGATTTGTAACCAGTTTCCGGATCGAGATTATTATCTCAACTAGCATAAAATATAATGCTAGTAATTTTATTTACTTTACAGCTTTTATCAAAATGGATGAGGTATCGTTGATCTGTAAATTTATGTTTTAAATATTTTTTGGTAAACATAAGTGTTTAGTAAGATGAACATAGTCCAGATTGATCTTCCATTTCTCTATAACTATAACTTGTTCATTTAATTTTCATCAATCTTTTATCAGTTTAGCTCCTGTATGTAATTCTAGGGAAAGGTAATTGGCATATTCCTTTTATTACCTTATTACTTAACACCCTCGTAATTCAAGGGTACTCATTTCAACAATATTCAATTTAGGTAAAACTTAGAAAAATCTAAATCTAGATATAGTCATAAGTATAATGGTTGTCTTTCACACATGGAATTTAAAAACTTAGTGTAGAAGACATTCTACTATTGTTTCAGTATTTACTAGGTAATGATGCAATGATACCAATTTTGTAATGCTATTATAGTATTACTCCTAATGGGGTAAAGAAAGAAGGATTATATTCTACAACATTTATCTTACCTAACCTTTGTAATATCTTTTATCTCACAAGGGGAAAATGAAAAACAAACACTAGTATCTTAAAATGATACTAATTTAATACCTAGGCTAAAATTCCAGCTATGCATCTTTCTATAGTTGCAAGTATATATACATAAATGATTTTAATTGTTGTATGTTCCTAAATATTTTACAAGGTATTTTCATAAATCTATACTTTCTCACAAGGTGTTGTTTATTATGCAAATAAGATTGAATAGTTCCTTGCATAAGTTTTTCTTTGACCATTTCTAAATTATAGAACATAATATAAACCCTAGTATAACTACTACCCCGCTAAATTATTCATTAGGTTTATAACAAGCATAAAAACAATGATCAAAGATATTGTAAGTTATAAACAAGGTTTTAACATGGTTTATTTATCATTCACCATTGTGTGCAGGCTACTCCAAAGAGGTCTCGAACTATAATATAAAACCCACTCTTTGCAAATATTTTTGAAGCCACGTGGTTGATGTCTGTTGGTTGGGTTTTTGTTGACTTATGGTTCAATATAAAACTATCCTAAAACCCTAAAATTCACATTTACATAATCTTTTAGCATTGCTATGGAATGGTAGAGCCGTAGGATCATGGCTGTGAGATTTTGGTGTTTTTCGTTTGACCCTTTACAGGCCTCCTTTGCCATTGTGTTTTATTCTGCGTGTAAGGTTCTATTGGCCACTAATTTAGTCTATTGGTTAGGTTGTTTCACATTTGTTTAGCCTTTACGTGGGGTTTCCTTCGGACCTCGAGTAATGGTGGACTCTGTCCGAGTTTTTAAGAATAGTGTGCCTTCAGTTTTTACTGGTATCTATCGTGGTTTTAACTTTGGGCTTGTACAATTTTCGCTGGGGTTTCTCGAACGTGGTTCTTATTGTAATTCGACGTAATGGTTTCTGGTGGGTAAGGTCTATTCTTGCTACCCAATACGACCGAATTCGATTTGTTCAGGTGAGAAGTTTTCCATGCAACTTGTATCTATTTTACACTTGTTGACAAATTATTACTTTGTCATTTGTTTGAATTTCTCATTCAGTGTTTTTATTAAACTTGTGCAGGATCTCAGGTGTATGATTCATGTTAAAATATGACATAAATACTCCACACATAAATTCTAGGCTTTGTATCCAACCTGGTAAGCCCCAGTTTCGCTTGGGGTTCTCTTGCACTGGTTGTATGGTGTTTTAGTGATACTGTCACTTGTATTTTTTTTTGGATTTCTGCTCAGTCGTGGATACATTGTGGTCTATTTGTTTTGGTTGGCCATGGGACGAGACTATGATGATTTGTGAAGAAAAAATTGAAACCCTAGTGGCTGTATCGTGATGGAATTGTTTTGGGTTTTCATGGCTGTAGTTTTGGTTACAGGAGAAGTTGTTTTTGTACAGGATTTTAAGCCGTAACTTTGTTTGTAAAAGGCCATTAGGCCGTAACTTCTAAGGAGACAGTAGTGGTTTTTAATAATGATGGTAGGGTTTTAGATGCTGTCTATAATTGCATAAGATTTTAAGCTTACAGTTTGGTAACTTTTATATTCGGCAATATAAATCCCGTGGTTTAAGAAAATGATGGCATGTTATGAAATTTTATCTGTTTTGTTTTATCTTCAATTCTTTTAAAATTAAGCTAAACAGAGTTATTGTTACTGCAATTGATATTTGTTTTAATTAAGTAAAAATGAAATGTTCAGATAGCTGGTTTTAGAATATAATTTGATTTTTACTGTCAATAACAATTACTTCAGTAAGTAGGTTGAAGAAAGGTTGATTATACAACCTAAGTCTTTACTGTATTTTTTTGGGTTAGAATCTTTTGAAAGGTCTTTTACTTGTACTTTCTCTTAGTTTATATTTATCATACAATTTTAATACTTTTTCTTATGGATAATGTATTTAATTTTATATATTCATCTATTAGATACTTATGGTTATACAAATGAAGAATGTATGGTTTAATTAGTTTATGTGTGAAACTTTTCACTGCTAGTAAATAAGAAGGTGAAAATTTGCGATAATTGTAATGAATGATGAGAAGACGTTGCGAGAATTTGAATCATTAAGTTTAGAGGTGCATTTAGTAAAGTAGTCAACTTCATATGATCTCGTTCCATTCTGATTTCATTTCCTTCCTTTTGTTTTCCATATTGCAATTAGACTTTGCGTCTTTGCCGTGCCATCCATCACCAAGGTTGGCGATAGACATGAACCCGCTTCCTTGGTCACTGCAGAATCCTTACATGAGTATCAAGATAGCAGAGAACTCTTTCGAGTAGCATGATGGGGTGATTTTCTATCTTAGTTTCAGGGTTACAATGATGAAGTTACCCTTCATTTTTCCATGGTTTTTGATAGGATAAAATCTCTCCTTGGTCCATTAGTCTTTGAAGTCTCTAAGTCATCAATTGCATATGTTACTGAGCTACCTAAAACATGGGAACGTTGGTTCAAAAACCAAAGCATGAATCAAGACGCCTAAAACCACTTATTCAAGTTTGATTTCAAATATGTTGACGTGCACAAGGGGTTCACAAGGATTTGCTTGCAACCACAATGGATGAATCCTCTAACCATAATTCATAAGGTAGTAACTTGAGAAGGATGGTACACCAATTTTTATCTTTATAATCTCAAAATACTTCTACATTTTGAATATGGTCTCCTTGATTTTTCCCCATTATTTATGGAGGGGTGTGGATCTCATGGACACTCAGTTAAGGAGAAATATCTAGAACCCACACCATAGCATCTACCACCATGGGTTTGTTAAAATTATTGTTATGCATGAGATAGAAAGAAAAGGAGAAACATGGGCGAATTTTCTAACTCAATTACTTTCCCATTCTTAGTCCATAGAACAAACACCTAGTTCAATACCACCCAATGTTGATAGAACCACTTAGGGTTTCACATAGTCTTCTCAAGAGGAACAAACCCCTGTTCAAGAGGCACAAATCCCTGTTCAAGATGTACAAACCTCAATGAAAAACAATGATAATTCCTCTCCTCAAGATATCTCGCCTAAATTCTATGATGACCTCATCTCCAATGGAGTCAAGGCCTCTGTCATCAAAACTTGTAAACTCAAACATAAAAGGTGTTCTCAGAAGATTACAAAAACCCTTATGCTAGAATCAATGACTAACAGGGTTATGATAAGTATGGCATGAGGTCATATCAAGAAGTCAGTAGATAACTTAGGAATCTCTCCTTCTAGGAGACCTAGGAGGTTCATAATTAGTTCAGATGGTGAGGAGGTAGGTGGTGAAACATTTCTAGAAACAAAAGATACCAGAGAATCATTAGAAAACCTTCCTAAAAAATTAACTAAAACCATGAAATTGGTAACATATTTGGCAGAGGAAATTGAAGAAGAACCTCCGAATGAACCTGAAGCCTACAATATTAAGCCAAGTAGTTCTTTTCATCCTAGTTCACCTGTACATGAAACTTCCCCTAATGCAGATTTTGTCAATCAAGTACACATAAGCAGCTGGGAGTTATAAGAGAAACTACTTGAATATGCTATCCTTGATTGGTATGTTAAGACATAGAATGAAGTTTTAAATATCCATCATTTTAACTTGTTAAACATGGTTGATGAATTGCACCCTGACCATATAGAATTGAATCAAACAATATAGAAAATTCATGGTAAGGATAAAGCTCTGCTTGCACATACCAATATTCTCAAAAGGCGAATAAGGGAAGAACACAATGGTCAAAACCTAGGTTTAAACATTCTCATAAATGTAGCCAGAATATATGATCATGGTAGCCTAAAATTTTTCTCCTTTGCATAAGGACATGTAAAGGCCTCAGCCCTAGGGAGATGCTGATCCCCAATTTTGCATATTTCGAAGACTTTTTAAGGATTCCTAATTGCTTCTTTTTACCTATCATATCCTATTTTATGATGGATAACTCTTTTTTGGATCACTATTCAGTAACTCAATCTTGAGCATATATTTGTGTATAATTGAGGAAAAAATCATATATATATTGTATTATTCCTTATGTTTTAATGATTTGAGTTTATTTTGAGGAAACTTAAAGTTAAATTCATCCTTACTTTTCTCTCGTTTCAACCCTGTTTATTTGCACAAGATCTGGTATCGGATTTAGTAAATTCACCATTAAGGATGCACAAGCTAACATAATAGAGAACATAAAACAAAATAATCAGGATATCCTTTACAATGAAATAATCAAGTTTGAGAGAAAGCCAAGTCTTCATGATTTAATTCCATTTCATGTTTTAAAGTACTTGGCATTTGCAAATAATTTCTTTTATTTTCATTTGAAGATTTAAAGCACAAACCCACATTTGAATGGATATATTACCATTATGTTTGTAGGCTCTTACGAAGTGAAGAATGATTTTACAAGCTATAATTTATCAATAGCTTCTTGAATTTTTGGTTTCAATTCAAATGAATATGATGTGCTGGGAAACTATGATATTCCTATAAAATATAGTCATCTCATATGAATCCATTATCATGAATTTTAACTATTTTACTAAAGATTCTAGCCTTAACAACTTGTCTTCTAGAGACATCTTTCTGGTTTAGCATAAGTTTTCTTAGATAGTTTGGAAAAAATGCAATATAAAGGATGTATCCATATACTCTACACAAATAGTTCAAATAAAATGGGAAAATAATAAGTTTATATTGAATAAGTCACATGTAGTATGCATGAATTATTATTTTTTCCTATTATTTCCAAGTCTTTGACAATATTAAAATACCCTATAAAACATCTAAAATTTTGTCAGGGTTTTATTCAAATGTGCTCTTGCTCCTTTTTCTTGCTTGAAATGTACCCCACTATGATTCTATTTGTTTTTGGATTTAGTTGACTACAACATTGGTTGATATTCGGTTCAGGGTTTTGGCGACATTAAAATATGTAGGAGTCTCAAATAATCAGTTGTTTCAAGTTTGATGCATGTGAATACATTTGTATATTATGGTTTTAATTTTTAATTTTTAGATCTACTATTTTCTATGCTTTATCACTCGCCTTTGGAAGTAGAATGTTATTTTGTTATTGGTTTTCCTTAAATTTATATTATACCACAATGAACACATGCAACTTAGTTTGTCATCTATGGTTTATTTGTTGTTTTTTTTACAAGAATATTCATCTTTTTTTATTTCCTTGTTTTTTTTTCATGTGGTTCACAGCCCCAGAGGATAGAGGGATCACTACGTCCATGGTAATAATCCTCAGGGGGGCCACCCAAAGGGGACACACCTTGTTGTTTCCAATTCAGGAGCCTAACCCTAAAGGACCTAGAGAGTTGAACCTCTGACCTCGACTACTACAGTCTTGGATTTGGAAGCTCCAAACAACTAAGCTACCCCTTGAGGATTTTTTATTACCTTATTTAATCTAGATAAGGATTTAATAAGTGGGAATTTTATCCTAGTATTCATTCTCCAATTCCATTACAAACATATAATATTGTTTTCATTTTATATACTTCATATAACAAGCAACTTGTTTTCGATCTATTTTTTCTTTTCAAAGAAGGGTACAAGAAATCCATGGGATACTTATCCAATACTAGAACCCTTCATACAATGTGATTCAATATATTCCTTTTTCAAAGGAAAACACCCTAGGGATGCGTACCCTCATTCATGCATACTAATTATTCATCCATGGATTCTTACCCACATTCACCATAGTGATTAGTGTAGAGGTTAGGTCCCTTCACCCATGGGGGATTTGAATCCAATACATGTTGGATTTGTAAAATTGGTGGAAACTAGTAGATCTAATTCCTTGGTATCTTAGATCCACATACTTGTGCAAAGGTTAAATTATTATAATTAGATTCTTCTATATTGGAAGTCTCTCTGTGAGCAGTTGACCCTATTTGTATTTTTTCTACTTTTAGTTGATTTACGAGGAAGGTTATTTTGGTTGCTTCTAGGTGAGTTTGTAACAAGTCAATGATCTATTTCAGTTTCTTTCAATTTTATGACATTTTTATTTTATAATTATGTTCTTAAGATTATTTTAAATATATTTTTGGAGATAGGTCTATTGATAGTGAATTCTCTCCCTCTATTGTCTTCTTGATATGCATTGCTATAAATTTAGTATAAAATATAATCCTTTGATTTAGCCATGGTTCTATAAATGTATACTTGTTTAAGTAGGTTTGTTCTATACTTTTTTCTTCAGATTTGATATTATACATTCTATTGAATTGTTTACTGGTGTTCAGATTCTTTTACTTGGATCTCATTATTTCTATTCTTCATTTTCTAACCTTTTGGTCCATAATGTTGGAATCTAGGGTTTCTTACGCTATAATAATAAAAAATGAAAAAACCACTTTTGAAGCTATTTTACGTCATATATTTCCATTTTCCAAATCTCAAATGGTTTTCTATTTGAAATAGGTGATTTAGTTTGTGAAGTGATATTTTTTTATTTGTTTAAATAGATTTTAATGGTTTGGTGTTTGCTTTTGGTTCAATGTAGTTATTGAAAATATTTCCCATTAGGTATTTAGAAGGTTTAGTGAATTTTTTTTTGGCTTTGTTTTGTTTTATCAAGTCCACCTCCAGTGAAATTAACCTTTAACCTTGAACCTTGCCTCTAAGTTCTACGTATGATTGAGTGGATGCAACCAATTTAAATGAAATATTTTTATTTAATTTTGAATTGTGTTTTTTGTGCATTTCAGCTAATGATATAATATTGTATGATATTATGTAGTTGTTGGGTAAAATATGCACTATCTAATTCAACACTTAATTGTCAACCCGGGAAGGGAGTTTATGAGACGCAAACACTATATGTGCAGGATTGAAGGCTTGAACTAACCTAAGCTAACTAAAGATGCAAATGTGCTAACATGCAAATATATGATTTTAATCTACATGCATGACTTTCATAAATTAAATGCAAGAATTTAATCTATCTATGAAAGCCGGAAATTAACTAAGAACTTGGAAAGTAACTATAATTTCAAATCTAATCTAATGTTATATTAATCTTTTCTATAAAGGTAGGAAATTGATTAATAAATGAAATTCAAACTAGTCTAATGTTATGCTAATCTATTCTATGGAAGGAAATTGCAGATACTAATCTAGAAAGCAGTGGCTTGGTCCGAAAGCGATTCAACTAATGAAATCAAAACTAATTACTTGCAGCAAATTATCTGATCTATATTATAAATTGGAGACTATTCCATGTATGCATGAGTAAATGCCTATCTAAGAATGCAAGTGCAATTGGTTTATGGAAAGCAATGAATTATTTAATTGCAAATTTGTAGAAAGAAAAACAAGTAACTGTGGATTCGTAGAAAGCAAATCAAATATTATTCTAAAGACTAAGCATAAATAAATGTGTTGGAAAACAATAAACTAATCAAAGAAAAATAAACTTGGAGCTTTATAATCAAATCTAAAACTAAGTACAAAACAATAACTGGAATATATTCAATCTATAAGCAAACCTAGAACAGAAAAACAAAATACTTCTACTCTACCTCTTCAGCAAACTATACCATAAACTAAAGAATGTTAACCAATCATAAAAAGATCATGCAACCGATTTACAATTTGAAAAGTAAACTTACACTAAACTAGGTTATGTGAACTTTTATCACAAAACTTTAAAATACTTAAAACTAATGCATCTAATATTGAAAACAATCTAAACCAAAGATATAATTACAAAACATTGCAATGATATTGAAGAAAGAAATCAGAAACCACAATAAACCAAAACACACTACATAGGGTGAAAGGAGAAAAATAGGAATAAAACTTTAATAAATGATTTAAACAATCTAACCTATGATCCTAAAGACAAACATAACCATTACTTAGCTACCACAATCAAAACATAATCAGAAAACTAAAGAAATAGGCCCTAGAATAGATTGACAACGCTAAGGGATGAATGAAAGACTAGATAACAGGCTGAAATGAAGGTCTGTATGACAGAAAGAACAGGCTATTCAAATGACAGTCTGCACAGGCTGTCTGAACAGACGGTCCGAATGACAGTCTGGATGACAGAAAACGATATAAACTAAGAAAACGAGCAGACTAAATGATCTTGACATGAGATGGTTTATGCATATTAACCTATGGTGCAAGCAAAGTAGTGAATAAGTTGTCTAAAGTTGAAACACTAGTACAAAAGCGTGGATTTTTCCACGGAGGTTTTCCACGTTTCTTACTTTTTGGTGTAAAATCCGATGTAACAGGAACGAGGCGTCGCTGTATCCACGCCTAGCCGTCGCTGTATCCACGCCTAGACTCTTAGACGTCTCTATATCCACGCCTAGACTCTTGGACGTCGCTGTATCCACACCTGACCATCTCTATAGCGACGACACCGTTTTTTGTTGACTTTTTATATATGTGTCTAGCATAAAGGCTATCTTTTTGTTTAACCTTGTTCCAATAGTTGAATCCCTTCTAAAAACAATTCGAAGTCAGTGCCCATTCTTCTGTTGCATCATGTTCCATTGATTGAACATCTCCAAGTGTGGTTATAATATTAGAGTGTTCTCTATGCAACTCTTAATTTATTTAGGTTTAGTTTCATTTAGAAAGAGCCACTTGATTTTACGAACACTCTCATGAGGTGCCACCCTACAATGATTCATTTTCAATATGGGATTCTATGGGACCACCTTAAATGGATTAATAGAGAATACCTTAGATTCCATCAATCCAAAAACAAAGTATGCCATATAACCATACATTGGTGGATCTTGAAATGCAACAAAACCATAAGTTTCATACCCCTGTCAAACTTCATTACACTTATTTAGATTTGCTTGAGGTCGAAATCAGCCCATAGACTAGTCTTGCAAAGATGAAATGAGCAAATTTTTTAGAAAATATGAGGATCACATTAAGAAAATGTTGACTAACGAAAACTAGTACAATTTGGATCCATTGTGCATCAAATTAGCGACATTTCCAAATCCAACCAGGTACAGAAGAATGACATTTAAATCTCTAATGCTCATAATCATGGGGAAGACAAGAGGGGCTAGGAAAAAACTTTAAATTAACTTTTAGAGGTGGATTTGAACAATAGACTTTGGAAAATACTGCTACAATTCCAAGAATCTCTATGTTTTTATGTTTAAGAAAGTAGATGCCATTGTGCACAAAATTTTGTTTCTAAAACTATGAACTGCAAATATTTCAAATATAATATAGAAAAAATATTAACCTGATATACAAAGTGATGAAACAAAACATGAGTTCTTACTACACCAAATCTAGGAAAATATCAAGCTTTCCTTGGTCATCAAAATGTTGAGTGTAGCCTACCATACATCAGAAAATGTATACTCTTATATCTCCAACATCTAATGAACTAGATATTACCATTAAATCAACTTCCAAAAGACACCAAAGAAGGAAGGTCATTCAAACAAACAAAAAAGAGCCAAAAGTCACATAGGGCGCAGAACCTACAAATGCCATACCCGCCAAGGATTCACCTTTCAGCATAATACCGTGAGAAGGCTGTCTGTTTGGCCTACCTAATGGAAACACAGATCACACAGCTCAACTCACTGCAGAGCCAGGGGTCGTATAGATCCATAGCTTTCCCCACACATATTGATATTGTATGCACAGTTTGCTCAAATTAACCACAGTACTGGATTTCGAGTGAATTGCAATTTCCAGGATAGAATGTCTTTTGCTGATTTGGGTGTACCACTACCTGTGATAAATTTTTGTTCACCCACTCATGAGTTTGTGGGCATTAAACCTCCAGATCTGATGGTGCAGGCAAGGAGAGCAAATAGCACCCAGTGATTAGCGTTTTCGTAAGGAAATTATGTCTATGAAGAAGGGATGGAGGAAATTTGGAGTTACAGTTGTGGGTTTGGTGCTACTATCCATGCTCATTCCATTGGTATTCTTGCTCGGACTCTATGGTGGATTTCAGAGTAGTAAGTTCATCTGAACCCATTTCATTTTTTATTTGACTTGAAGCCCCCTTCTCACAGACTGTTGTGTATGGGGAATCTGGATTTGGAGTACTTTGGCTAGGGCTGGTGCACTTACAGGTTTTTATGAAGCCCATTCGTGGAATTTGTGGTGGGTGTTTTTCATTTTATTCAACCATTTTGTCTCTCTGCTGTATACTCCTACAATGGGCATTTGGTGTATACCTAGATCCTTAGTACTGTGGGTGATTTGGGGTTGGTATTTGCATTAGATTTGATTGAACAGCAGGTAGTGTGAGGCATATTTCAGAATTTCATAAGTTTGTAGTTTCATGGTTCTGATCTATCCTTCTGCATTGCTATTTTCAGCGACTTAGGCTAAATGTGGGGTTTGAGGGCAGATACAGTTTTAAAGCAGTTGGATGTGGGGCAGTTGGATGTGGCACATTAGGTGTGAAAGCTTAGAGAACACAGGATTAGGTATTAAAATCAGTGAGGCCTTAATCCCTGATGTTTGGATAGTGAAATGAAATACATCATCCTCGGAAGACCGAAACGGGATCTTAGACTATTTTTTCAGAGCTTAGGCTTAGATAGGAGTGGGCTGGAATTCCTGCTGGTTGCATTGAAGGATTTCATCAATACGTTTGTGGTTATTTTAATTATATTTCCAATAATGTCAAATGCAGCTTCTTGTGGAACATGTGGACTGAGCAATTTCGCAGTTTTATAGTGGTCTGTCTGAACTCCTAAAAGCTGTCCTTCATTAAAGCTTCTAAAATTATTGAGTAGAACTGAACCAGAGAGAAAGTAGAAACCTCCAATTTGATGCCTCCTGTTTCGTTCCGATATTGGTGTGCAACCTTGTGTCATTTGCTAACCATAGATATTTGTTGTGAGTATGATTGAGGATTAGTATATTTTATGAAAGCATAGAGTAGTACACTGCAAAACGGGTAGTGAGAATGATTTATTGACATCTTCACTAGCATACTGGATGCCCTTTGTTATGAGGAACTTGCATGTGATGAGTACTTCTGAGCAGCATGATCTTATTCTAATGTTTCGAATCCTTTTTGTCTCTTTAACATCAAGGAAGTCATTTGGTTGTTCTGTAATCTGTTGTAACTTGTATGTTTCTGTTGCAGGTTATATCGATGATGAAGGCCCTGCAACCCTGGTGAGAACAGGTTGCAAATAAGAATAACTCTTAAATTAGATATGGCATAGTCATACATTTCTTGACTAGTGAAAAGCACACCTCATAATGGCTCACTTCACAGAAATAAATTCTGCAAATGGATTAGACATGTTGAGGTTTTCTAAGATTCTGATTAAATAGCCCTCAACCCTCTTGAAAATTAGCAATAACGTATCAAATGATCTCATCTATATCCTCTAGTATCTAGTAGCAGCATACAAGTTGTGCTCACAGTAGAATTTTACAACAAACCTTTTCAATATGCAGGTTCCCAAATCCAAGAACTCCAGATGCAAATAGCAACAAGAAGCCTTTGGAGAATAGTTGTAGATTTCTTGATCTGAACCTTTCATCCAAATAATAATACATGTAAGCTTTTGGATCATGTCAAAAGCATAGGACCCATAATAGAAGCAGTTTGCATTTGAGTGGTATGCAACTACTTCTTCCCTAAAACAAGTCAGCAGAATGCTCAAGCCTTAAACACTATCTCGAATTCCATCTCTGAAGGGGCTGGTTTTGCTTTCCATTTTCAGTTCATTAACATTGTAGTCCTGCAGCGATGGATTGTTTTGCTCTTCTACAGGCGAAGCATGCAAAGCTTCAACTCTTTGAAGAGAAGATGATCTTGAGTGTGCCTTTTTTCTCTTGCATCCAGGAACATATATATCAAAAGGTAACTTAGGTAAGCATTTCATGTTTGAAATGATTTCTCCTACAGCTGCTGGGCTGCCATCCTTCTCTGTTCCCCCTGTTGTCTGAGACTGAGATGCCCCTTTTCCAACTATGCTTTCACATTCAGTGAGTTTCTTAACTGGAGAAGGAAAATCCTGCTGCTGCTTTTCCTTCATCTCCATAACTGCATTATGTTCCTTGTAAACCTCTTCATGGGGCCTGGATTTGATTAGTATGGTGCTATGGTCATAGGTGTTCACTTGGGGAAGAGGTAAATATGGAAAACTAGGACATGGTTCTGTGCAAAATGAATTCAAACCAGTACAAGTGAAAGCAGTTGTAGATCAGATGATTGTGCAAGTTATTTGTGGGGGTAACCATACAATGGCTGTCAATAGTGAAGGCAAGATTTTTTCTGTAAGTATTTGTCAGAAGAATAATTGGTAGCACCGAATTTCTCATTTCGTGAAGTATATCTGTATGATAAAGTGGCTAGTACCAAGAACTGTCAATGTTTGAAGTTTATTATTTAATGGCATTTATTATTTTTAATCTGTTTATTGAGTTGAAATAACAAGTCTTTCCCCCTTAAACTAAACTGGTCCCGAGTGGTTTTTAATTACTGTTATAATAGTATCTTTTCCAATTGTTCATCCTTAGTTATTCTTTTCAAGTAATCTGTAATAGTGGGGGCAAGGTCACTGGGGTCAAACAGGACTTGGTACTACTCAGGATGAACTCATTCCAATGCAAGTATATGCTCTTGAGGGTGCACGGGTCATTCAAGCTTCTGCAGGTTCTAGACACTCCATTGCAATAACAGAGGGAGGAATTATCTATGGTTGGGGAGATGGAGAACAAAACCAGCTTGGTAAAATTGAAAGGTAAATCTTGCTTTCTGATTAGGATTCTCATTAGCATGTTCTTTGTTAAA
>LPNX011113746.1:438345-451040 GCA_001517045.1 Pseudotsuga menziesii | reverse complement strand
GATTTATTTTGGGGGAAATTGGACTCTGCAGGAGGAAAACGAAGAGGAAAAATAGAGGAAAAATACTTGAGGAGGGGGACAACTCAAGGATGAGAGTATTTGTAAATGAATGAGACTGAGAAGATAAATAATGGAGAGGAAGCTGCTCTTGATATTATTGGTCTGTGGGCTCGGGGGCTAGGAAACCCGTGGGTTTCCTAGGGCCAGCACATAATGAGAGCTGGTCGGCAGGGTGGCACATCATTTTTGTTGATTAAGGCTCGTACGGAAAGCTGGAAGAAGAAGGAGCCTACAGGGTTTACGACAAACTGTTGGATCTACCACAATCGCTATTTCCAGGTATTTAAATTTCAGGTATGTAGATATTAAACTCATGCATGCTATTATGGTCTAATTTATGAAAAATTCATAAATTTATCAACATGTACAGTTCGAAATTTTTACTTGAATATGCTTACAGTTCATACTTGTACTTACATATGTCTATAAAATTTATAGAACAGACCTGGATATAAATCTGTAATGCAATCTAAAATGTTTTGATAGAGAACATTACAGGGAATTGGACACAGTGCTCTAACCGTTAGGCGGATCCCTACAGAGAAGGAATTCACATGAAAAAGGCCTTCAGTTGGTCACTTGGAAGTCATTGAGTCACAACATATCCTTACATCCTTCAGATTATGAGAGGAAATTGGATGCTAGAAGTAAAAAGGTGGTTTGTGGACTATATCGATGATGCTAAGGCCTACAAAATATTAATTCCTAGATGTTTATATTTAAGGAATGTGGTTTTACTAACCATTCTACTGTTTTGATGCAAGCTTGCAACCTATAGTCACAGCTAACAACAATAAGGATAATGTACAAAAAGGAAATTACAATATTATAAAATATAAGGATGAGGAGATAGATAATAAAATTAAATAACGTGCAATGAATGACCAAAATACATTGACAAATAAGTTAATGCAGGGAAAAATACTCAATGTATAGGATTCTCATAAGTCACTATGAATGCAGAAATGATCCACATGCAAGATATTCATTCTTCACTCTAATCCTTGAAAATTTTCATCATTAATTTTCTAACAGTAAGAAAAAATAAAATGAGCTGCTTGTTTACCCTATTGGAAAATAACTGAAATCAAGCTTACCTTACCAACAAGGCTAGATTTTGCATAGTCAATAGCATGACACAATGCTATACCAATACTTTCCTTCGTGCTTGATAGCATCTCTAGCATTCCTTCAAAAGTGTCCCTGGCAATTGCGTCTTCTGTATCCCCACTAAGTGTCCCTCCAACCGATTTTCACTCTGAGCTTATTTTACCTTCTTCACTTGATTCCAGATCCATCATATTTGACAGACCCCACTGCTGCACAATAACTCTGGTACTTCTTGATTCTGATGGGAAATGGAATCCTTTGTATCCTCAGTTTCCTCACAAGTGAAGTTGGAGTGGTGAACTGTGATATGAACTACTCCCTCGGATTGGTGAAGGACTGGAAATAAATGGAATAGAATCCTCAGTTTCTTCAATTGAAACAGAATGTGGTAGAGCTGCGGAACGTTCTTGTTCTCGCTTAGCTTGTGCAGCTGCTATAAGATGCTTCATAGATGTAGATGGGGTAGCAATGTGTAACTCCAGTTGAACAGGGCCAGCATCTTTCCCCTGTGGAGGGTTACTATGATCAAACCCCGGTTCAGTGGAGTTTGTGAAATAAATAACTAATTCATTAGAGTTTCCAATGCAAAGCTCTGATCCTTCAGGGTTTGTGTAGTACGACTCTGATTCATTAGGGTTTCTATAATAAAATATTCCTCCAGTAGAGTCTGCATAGCCATTTTCCTCAAAACTTTGATCATTTTGAACAGCGTTCAATGGATTTTCATCCAAATAAAGGTTTTTCTTTTCACTTTCTTCTTCTTCTTACTCGTAGACACTTCAAATTCCATGGCATCTTCCATTTCATTTTCTTCTTTTTCTCCTCAGTAACCCTATCGCCACCATGTTCCTGGTTTTCTTCTCCTTTGGCTTCCTCTCTGACATGAAATCACAATTTTCTGGTTCATTTCTTCATTTTTTTTACAATTTCCGGTGGATAGCCACCCCTTCCTTGCCCTGATCAACTAAGGCATGTAACTCTGAACTTCTCATCTTGTTGCTACCCAAATTTCTGCCAAAACAACTGATTGTAATGTCGAATAAAAACATTCAAAAGCTTGGGTTCAATAGGAGATGGAGTGAGGGGGCTTCCCAAGCTTGTTGCACAATATCTAGATGACAATTGCAGAAACAAGCGTCTACGCCTACACTCTACAGATGCTATGCTTGACAACATTCTTTGAAACCCCTGGAAAAATCAAAGTTTGCAATAGGATGCCTTATTATTATTATTATTATATTATTGTTATTTATTGTATTAATATATGACAAATTAAACTTATGGATCAATATTGTATATTAGTAATGGCTCTTTTTAGTTGTAATAAAATTTTGAAAGAAAAATACCAATATGGAAGAGAAAGGATTATAAAAGGAATAGTTGTCTTGTAAACATCTATATAAAGATGGAAATAGATATAAATATTTTTAATTAGTACATTGCAATATAAATATGTGAGTTGAGTGTTTTTGTTGCATATGGAAATGTTGAGTGTTTTTGTTGCATACAGAAATGTTGAGGATTAAAGACCTCAGAAGTAAGTTTGCTATAAGGACCATGCAATTATAGGTAAATGTATACATAATTTGCAAAAAAACAACAAGGTAATTGTTCTCAAGGAAGGTAAACTACATTGTAAAATAGTTGCAACATAGGCTTCATTTAATTTCTTGTTTCTTATGTTTATGGGAAATATTTAAAAAAATCAAGAAGCACACAAATATTTGCAATGTAACCAGATTACCATATATGAGAAAAAATTATGCTAAATGATATGAATATGATCACAGTTTATGTCATTATTTGGGGTCATATGTTTAAGTCTGTATTAAAAAACTCCATGGGTGGGGGGTTTTTCATACTACCTTTTTTGAGTGGAAGGAAATGCAACACTGTTAGATACACTAAAGGAAATGTAACAAATGAGGATAGAGGTTGGATTAGTTAGGAAACCTTTCATTTCATTGTTAATTGTTTCTTAGTGAAAGTCTTAAATTCGAAGCATTAATCTAGAGAGTTATCCCTATAAGGGAATCAATAGAATGGATTATTTTTTCCTACACTGAAGAGTGTTAGATGGGGAGAAGATTCACGAGGAATTGTGAAGTAGGGAAATGAGAAATATTCCTTTTGTTGGTTAAGGTATTTGATGGGAATGTCATGTTTGATCAATGGTTGGAAGAGTTCCCTAGAATTATCTATAGTGAGAAAATTCATTGATCTTGAAACCAAATGGATGGAGTTGAGTATTTCTGAGTTTGTAGCTTGATTCATTCACCCTAGTGGCCTCATAACCCAGTTTGTGGGTGGCATCCATACAAGAAGCCTATAGTCAGGTGAAAATTTTCAAATGCACAACTAGTTTCCTAAACAAACTCTATTTAAGAAACAATTATTATGTCTCTACTTATAAATATATAATCCAGTTGGGGTTTCTAATTAGAGAGCTCATCATGTCTAGAAATTGAGGATATATGGGTGAAAATCAAATTAGGGAGATGGGTATAGTGTTAAAAGGATTTTTAGGTGTCTCGCAAGTTTTGTCTCCCTAAGCTGAAATCTCTTTTAAAGAGGGCCATGAACCTAGTAGACTATGGGGAGGACAGTGATCCAAACCCTAACTCAATATTTTTCTTAAAGGAAGAACTCCTTGATATTTGTCATAGTTCAGGATCTTTCCCAAGTAGATGTAATTGACAATTGAGACAATCATGGTACTGAGGAAGGCAATGTGCTGAAATAGACGGTGTAGAGAGGGCCAAAGTTCCTATCAATGACTAATCCCCAAAAGCAATATAGAGAGTGCAAATAAAAGCTCATTTTTGTGATTTAGGTTCATTGGGTTTGCGAACTCTGTGTTTGGATGTGGAAGAGAATTCTAGAAAGATGACAAAGTAGTATGTTTTCCTATAGATATCATTCTATAGAATCAAACATTTCTAAGGAAAACCTGTTTTCTTTAATGTTGTTCGAAGTCACAAGCATCGTCCTTTTGGGGTTTAATTAATTATCATTGGGTTTTTGTAGGGGAGGGTCAAAATTTGTACCAACTAGTTCATGGTTCATGGTTGTAGGGGAGAAATACACCATGCACTGATATTTTAGTATTTACATTAACAACTCATTCATGACATCAAATGCACTAAGCAAAATCAAATATGAGGGAGTTCACATGCCTGGGAATAAGGCGCTGAAATGATTGACTAAATGACTTGGTGTGCCCATAAATGCTGCTACAGATATATCATCTCCACCATAGTTACTTTTTCACCAAGTGGTGAATTAAAGTGTTGTAGCTAGCCTTCAAAATGTCTGGCTATCGACACACGAGACACCCTTCACAGGGTAACGCTGCTATAGGTTCAGTTCACTTAATAGTGATAGTCTCTTATATTACACGACTTGGAGGTATTACCCATTAGAAAGAATTCTTAAAGACTCTAAATATTTATGTGGAAATTGCATTAAACCTAAACCTATATATTGCAATTGGAATGAGAGTTCATGTGAGAAAATTTTAGGTAATTAAAGTTTTTGGTTGTTGAATATATTTAACAAACATATCTATAATTCAAAGCTTTTTAAAAAAAATATGAGTACTGAAAAACCATTTATGGGTTTAAGACTTCTTCTTTAGGAATTATTTAATTGTAACAATTGTATTTAAAACCAAAGCTTAATTATTCTTGGCAATTGGATCTCTCATAATTAGAAATGAAATCTCACCTAGACTCACATGATCGCTTCAAATTATTATTTTTATGGTTCTTTTAGAGGCATCGCAAGGGTAGCAAGAGTGGGAGGGAATCTTATTAGCCTCACTAGAAATACAATAGTTAGATTCCCTTAGGGGCTTGTAATTGCATCAAACAACCATGCAAAACTATACATGTTTGGACCAATTTTATTGCATGACCTTTTGATCACAAAACTATAATATTGGGGGATTATTTATATATTGTGCAACAAATGTATAAGAAAGTGATTAGGGAAGGTATTATTTACCAAATAACCTTGCACATAATTCATCCAAATTTGGAGGGGATTGGTGATGTATAGTATTGAGTTTAATTTACAATTAAAACATCTCAATAGACTCATTTACCTAGTTAATCATGTACTTTGAAAATGGAGATCGCGACATGTGGGTTGGAAAAAAACAACTTACTAATAGTGACACAACATGCAAGTACATTAAGTGATAAACCTAGGAAACAAGCCATTGAACCTAGAATCCTTTCGGAGGTTAATGTTGGGACACATGTAATATCATCCAGTTATGTGGAGAAGATGGATCTTATGTTATCTTGCATGGGTTTCAATGGTACCAATGGAATTGACCCTCCTTGAAAGGATAAACTTGTTTGTCCGAGACCATCTTGCTTCATAGGAACAGGAGCACTCCCTCTAATTTGAACACATTGCACAACAGAAACATTGCTAACGGGTCTAACATAAGTTGTTCTAGCAATCCTTGAACCAAGAAGCTCTACTGAACCACTAAGAATTTGTTAGTATGATATAAAGTTTCTTCGTTGCAAATTAAAATCTATTACGATTGGAAGAAATCAATGGAAACACAATGACAATACAAAGGGTTCCCATTGATTATAGAATGGAGTTGTAATTAGATTAAACAACTCATTTCAATGTTGTATGATATAGATATTTTCCATTACAAATTGTACTCTATTGTGATTTGATTCATGGATTAAGAGTTGTGCTCAGCTTCGAAGTTTATTACATTCATTTCCTTCTAGATTTGAAACCCTTATCATCTTAGAGTATAGTGAATAATATTCAATAGATTGAGCAAATGGATTCCTTATATCCTATGCAACAATATGTTTTTGACCCATCTTGTCATATTTTATCACTGGCCTTATACATGACCGCATCTCACTACAATGTGTTGCATAACAACCCCTTCACAAGCTTTATACCAATAAATATTTATAAGATCTCTGCATCGTATTGCCTTGAGATTTATAACAACAACATTTGTGGAAATGTACCTCCTTACATGGGACATGTGCGAGTATGCCTTCTTGCCAGGGACAGATTGAAGAACTTTCCTAATTTTCTTCTTTCAAAGAACAATCTTAGTTGTGTCCTTCCTTCTGAAATATGAAAAATGATGAAACTAGCAAAGCTCGATCTAAAACCGCAATAATATCACTAGAACCATTCCTTGGAGGCTTTTATATCTCAACGAATCCTTCAAAAATAGGTAGTTTAACTAAGGTTTTAGATATTAGAGAAAAATAATTGTTGGAAGGAACCATATCACCAACTCTTGGCCATCTTGTGATGTTGCTGACAAGTTAACCTTGATTATATGGCTGATGTGGAAACACTTAACTATAATGATTTGGATAGTGTTTCAAAGATACAAAATAGCCAATAGTGTTTATAAAATAGTTTGCTAAACGAATATTCAAAACATATTTCTTCAAGCACTGCAACAAATATAATGCTTTCTAACATTGGAGGAGTCTTGCCTCTTGGTATGTTTCTATAATGTCTTGGTGGCGAGCGCTCGAAATAACTCCTAAAACTTGAATATCTACCACATCAAAATAAAATTATTCTGTTAGGAATTCCTTCCAACTTTGGAAATTTAATGAGGCTTTATGAATTCATACAAACTTGTCCCTTTCAGGAATATTCCTTTCAAAAAGGCAATGAGACCTTGGGGAAGAGCGATCTGGAGATGGTGTACGATAACATTGAGCATAAGATAAATGGCATATCATGATGCTTACAACTTAAAACATAAATTTACCTTCATCAACTACAACTATACTCTTACCTTTGCCTGGAAATATTTCACCACAATTAGAAATATTAACTGGAACAATAGTTCTTCCTTGATTTGTAGTTGATAATCGCTCAATTTTCTTCAGTACATCTATTCCCTCAACAACTCTTCCAAAGAAGACATGCTTGTTGCAGATAATAAGAAAATGGACATTAATTATATGAGAGTAAAACAGACAATGGAGATGGGGAGAGGCAACATATCCAAATTAGTCAGACAAATGTTGGCCTCACCCCCTTAGTAGCATATAGACCAGCTGAATTGGACTGAAGAGAACTACCTACAAATATTTATTAGAATTTAAAATGTCAAATGGTAAAAATACATTGGTGTCTCGCACCCAAAGAAAGTAACCCATTATTTCAAGGTAAAGGAATCTTGTATTTCTAAAATACGAAATTTCCATATGGTGACACTCATGAATCATGGATAAAGAGAAAATATGTCGATCACAACCAACATGTAAAGCTGCTCAGACAAACTCAGGTGAATACAAAAAATCATAGATATGGAATCAAGTATATACCCATCAAGATGAGGTGTTGCTACGAAAGTAATAAAGAACTAAGAACCATTGGTGTTCTAAGATATGAAATTTCCATATGGTGACACTCGTGAGTCATGGATAAAGAGAAAATATGCCGATCACAAACAACATGTAATGCTTCTCAGACAAACTCAGGTGAATACAAAGTCTGTGGGACTTGATGGATTAATATTTTATGGGATCAACAGAACAATTACTCATTGAGTGAACAAAATAAAGAATGGAGCAAAGCCTAAGTATATCTCATCAAAAGAACCACTGCCAATTTTGTGCCCAAGTCTATACTTGTTTTTTACGTGTGACTCCATGTCACGGGATGTCACGATTTTAGACCCTATGTGCACACATTCGAGGTTAATATGCACATTCCAATACCCACAATCATTTCCCAACACCCCCCCACACACTTAAACATCTACACTTGTTCTAGATCTGTGCATAGACTTTGTCATCATGAGATTTGTGGAAATGACCATATTTTGTTGAAGATCTCTACACTAAAATAGAATATGAAAATATATATATGCACAATGATATTTAAAAAGTTTCTTGTCAAGTTATGGTTGTCTCAAATGGTTCCCTTTAGCAGTAAAGTGCATTCTACTTGCAACATAGTATAATTTCTTGACAAAATCAGTGAACCAACAACATACTTGGGTGAAAATATAGAGTTGAATTTCTTGCATCCTACACCTAAAGGAGGAGCTTTAAAATGGAATTTGCTAACAGTTAAGGAATATGCAAGAGTTATACTTCTCACATATGAAACCATCCTATTGGCATCCATTCGTTCTTGAATGGTTATCAAAAATACATTTGATATTTTTCCACTTGCATATTTAGCCTATCAATACCTATGTGTTGGAACGTTGAATTCTCTACCAGCTCTTAGTAACGATCTGAACAAGGAAAATTCCTTTGTCATAGTAAAATTCGTGGCATATTGAGAAATTTAATACTGTGAACAAGTGACAGAGTATATTACAAAATATCTAGTAATCAAGAGTAATATTAGCAATGGGGATTTACATATGTTTGTAGAAGGAAATATCATTGGGACTCTATGGTGTCGAATCCTCCATCCAGCAAAGTAGCAGGTCCACATTACTAACATTCAAATCCCATATTTTGAAGATCAACAATAAAGATCAACCCCATATTCAAGGGCATCAAATCGAGCATTTCCATGCACTCATTCAATAGGTGGTATTCAAAGGAGGGACAAAGGAGGGACAAATATCAAAGTATAGGATGTTAAAGCATATTTGGGTCATAGATTGAACACTTGAAAGCTACATGATTCCAAGAAATCCTCTCTATATTTATGGAAATAGTGGGGCATATATCCTCAAATTTCAGGTAGAATATTAGTTGACAGTTATAGTCAAACCTTATATTTTAAGGGAATCGAACTCGGTAGCGGTACTAGCGTTTAGCAAATCAACTCAACAACAGTACTTAGCATTTAGAAAATCAACTCCAGGTGTAGCATTTCCTAGCTCTATGTTGAATGTTTTTCTTATCGAAATTCATGGCGCAATTCATGTCGCTAACCCTGGATTCATATATGGTGCATGCTATTCAGGACGTTTTTTTGGAGGCTATTACTGGCGTTATATGGGATGCTTTTGTGGACGCTAATTGGGACGTTAATTGGGATGTTATTTGGGATGCTAATTATCGTCCAAAATAACACCAACTTTTAAAAATGGACGATATTTGGGTTGCTGATTGGGATGCTAATTGGGATGCTAATTGGGATTCTAATTGGGATGCTAATTGGGACGCTAATTGGGATTCTAATTGGGATGCTAATTGGGACGTTAATTGGGATGCTAATTAGCATCCAAAATAACGCCAAATTTTAAAAAGGGACGCTAATTGGTATGCTAATTGGGATTCTAATTGGAACGCTAATTGGGATTCTAATGGGGATGCTAATTGGGATGCTAATTGGGACGTTAATTGGGATGCTAATTAGCGTCCAAAATTGCGCCAAATTTTAAAAAGGGACGCTAATTGGGATGCTGATTGGGATGCTAATTGGGATGCTAATAAGGAATCTAATTGGGATGCTAATTAGCATCCAAAATAGCGTCAAATTTTAAAAAGGGACGCAAATAATGCCATTAAAAGTGCCATCCCATGGAAAAGCGTCCACTTTGTCCAAAAAATGATGAAAAATACACTAAAAGGGATAGTGGACGCTAACAAGGAAGCTAAAAGGGACGCTAATCATAGGTTTTTGTTGTAGTGTATGCATTCCCAACATTAGATTTGGGGAAATCGCAACTTGGAAAGAACCAACGTTTTGAAGTGCAAAAAACACCTAGAAAATCATGTGAGAAGTGAAATCTAGTGGGGGATCTGTAGATATAAACCCCATGGAAAAATTGAGAGTTCCAAGAGCCGTAAAATCCATAGGAAGACTTAGATTTTGAATGTTGAAAGTAGAATTTCGTGATTGACCAATCACATGGCTAGAAATTGAAAAAATCTAAGAGTGGATTGAAGAGGGATTGAGATCAGAGATCATAATAGCTTGATAAACCCAATGAAGGAAATAATATCTAAGGATTTAGTAACTTGGACCTTTCTATTCCCACCCTAAAGAGCTCTGGAGGGAAGGGATTCCTGAGGGACTCTGTAGCAGAGAAGGGGGCCTTCCTTATGTTGAGTGTGGTAGGTAATGTGGGTGTCAAGGCTGTTTGAAGTCTAATTGAGATACCTGTAGCTCTATGGTTGAGATCGTTGTCTTAGCTATCTTCTTCCCTGTCTCCCTACTTTCTTGACAAACCAAGTTGTGTGTTGGATTAACATGAGTCCTTGTACCTATGGCTGTGAGTGAGCCTTAGAAGTTCCTCCTTAGTGGATATACATCCCAGTTTGAGGGTGGTCTCTCAGTTGAAATAATATAGTTTGGACAGAGACCTACAGTTGGGTGGAACGTTGCTCTTCCATATCCAGTTGCTATGTCAATTACAATTAAAAGATAAGTGTTTCTATTGCCTCTGATTATGCTTACTTTATGTGTTATGAATGACTGTTAATTGTTTAAAATTGAATGAACAGACTCAACATGAATTGTTCAATTATATGCATGTAAATAACATGAAAATGATTTATTACTGTACATGGATTTATTTATATGCATGTGGTGATTATGTTGTAATCACATGCTATGTGTGTGTACATCAATAGAGTTAATTTTGTTGTATTTATATTTATGCATTTACACACGCATCTAGTTGTGAATGGATTTTATAAATGGTCGTGGGGGAAAAAATTAGCACCCCCTACATTTTTCATGTTCCCTCCGAGCTTGGATTGATGGGAGGGGACGTGACAGAGTGGTATCAGAGATAAATGTTGCAACATTAGGGTTGTTTTGGAAGGAATGTACACCTACAAGTGGAAATAAAAATGCAAAGGGAGTGTTAATGGATGTTTGGTAGGCCATAGGTTAAATGGATGGCCAAAAATAAAAATATTCAGATGTTGCATAGGATCATAGTGTTGCATAGATCTCACCAAGAGCTTTCTAGTGACACCCATTTCGTAAAAAATGGACTTCAGACATGAAATATATCGACATGAGTAGTTGGTAGTGATATGGTTATACTACCATCTTCCAACTTCTGAAATCGAAATTAGAAGGTCGGGAGGTTTGTATTATTACTATTTGAATAGTGTTGAGGTGCCGATGCTGAAGTGCCAACATTGGGGTGTTGACGATGAAATTCAAGATCGAGACTGCATAAGTAGTGCAGTGGTGAATTCCCAACTTATGAATCCAAACATACTGAAGGTGGTAGTAGGAGTTGGGAGGTTGGGGTGATATTATTTGGAATTCGTTAGATGGTTCTGGCTTTCAATTCCCGACGTACATAAGCTAGTACTCAGAGTTGGGAAGTTGGGGTAGTCATATTTAGGTGTTGATCAATAGTGTCAACTTCTAAATCCCAATGTATGGAACAGTAGTAGTCAGAGTCGAGAGGTCCAAAAGGTTTTATGGATAATCTGTTTTTGCTTCCAACTTTCAACTCCTGACATACGAAATGTAGTAGTCTGAGTTAATAGGTCGAGAAGGGCTTATGGAGGAGTTGTTTTTCACTTCCAATTTCTCACTCTCAATGTACAAAAGATAAAATTCAAAGTCAGGAATTGGGGAACAACTCATTTTAGATCAATTTTGCATTCTGATTTCCGATATCCATTCGAAAAAGTCAGAAAGGCTTGGAAAATTCGAGATCTACACATCGGGGATGAGAAACAAATATAGAGCCTGAAAATTGTTTGAGGAATAACAAGAGAAAATGAAATTAGAATTGGATGAGATCCTAGGAATTCAGACACCATTGGGGAATGTCACAGAAGCACCAATGTGAGACTCAAGCGCATTTTGCTCTGATTTGGTCTAAATTTCAAATTAATCACTTTCAATGATCGGTGCCTTGAAGCCTGATGGGAGCTTGGTTTGGGATTAAATTGTTATGATATGGTCATGGACCAATAACACAACTACACTTGCAATATTGGAGCAAAAATCCAAAGGGTGTGTCACTAGAATGTGAAAGAAGGCCAAAAAGAACTATTCTGGAGCACTTTTTGGGGATTTTGAAAAGCTTCAAGGGGTAAAAGTTTCCCTAGATGTTGAAACCAAGAAAAATTATGAACTCAAAATTTAACCTACTCATCAAAATACACAACTTCCATTAGACAACTATTTTCTAGAAATGATTGGCTTGGGAGATAACCAATTTTGGTGAAAAGTTTGCAATTTGGGAAAAGTGAAAAAGTTAGAAGTAGTCAAACTCAAAATTTTATAGAGGGTGACTGGAAGATCGGATCATAGATACGAAGGATATTGAGTGATAATTTTTATAAGGAATAACTTCACCTGGTAGAAAATCTTTCCTAATTCCTTCTATATTTTCTTCTACAAGCAGTTGAAGTTGGCCTCTCAGGCTAATTCCAATTATGGAAAAAGGTACAAAATTGGGAAAAAAACGACATTTATGAAGTAATGCAAATATCATATCCCAAGTTGGGATGGAATAGGAGGATAGGTTTTCAAAATATTATCTGGAGGGGAGCAATGGTGCACAATCAAAATCTAAATGGGGTGATTCCATGAAGACGGGTAACACTTTTTGT
>LPNX011113746.1:417745-428381 GCA_001517045.1 Pseudotsuga menziesii | reverse complement strand
ATAGAGGTTTGGTCAAGAGTGTATGATAGCTAGTTCGGATCCTTGTGCAACTGTGTTTGTTGAGTTGAAAGTATACCTGTGATGTAATCAGACAGAGCAACCTTGCTTTGATATTTCTATGTAGAAAATACAAAAATAAAAGAGCTTTCCTGTATTGCCAGACAAACCCTTCATAAAATTCTCTATGTACGGAGTTCTGTAGGCGGATTCTCATAAACAGTCATTAATATTCTTTGTATTTTACTACAAATAGCAAGATCAAAATCCCGAGTTATTATTATGAACCACATATTGAAGGCAGAGCAGAAGCTTTACAAGACCTTCTCTGATAAAGAATAAGATTATTATGCTACAAGGAGGGAATATATAGGTTTGTTTATCTACTACATGCATCAGATTTCATACATATATATGCAACCCCACCTGCAAAATACAGAAATATTCCTTTCTAGCTCATGAAAAACAATAGTCATCAATCCTACAAAATCCAGGAGAAATCCATAAATTATGAATGTTGTTTACTAAATTTAAGGTCATCATCTGTAGTAGCTGAGATCTCCTTTTTTCTTTGATTAAGTCTGACATCCATCCTTCTATAAAAAGTTCAGGCACCTACGTATGCACATATTCCATTGTAAGGAAAAAAACACAGTAAAACAGAGTTTGTTTACTACAAACCCTTAACTATTAGCTTATTCCAGTGGGTTGGCCCTAACTGAAAGGTCAGGTCAACCCTTCTCATTCAGGTAAGGTCCTAAAAGGAGGTGTGATCAGGTTGAGAGAGAAGGGTTGACCAGGACCTTAGTTGGTCGACCTTTCATTCAGTGAAGACCTCCCCTAAGCTCAAGACCTTTTCTTCCCGGAGTTGGCTAATCTCTAGACCATTTGCACCTTTTCAGGCAAGTTTGGACAGAATCTGATAACACGATTTGTTGTTGAAAATGATATTTCCAGTGTTAGAATTGAAATTTTTATTGCAGAAATGGATTCAGCACCCTCGATTACCTTTCGGGCACCCTGTTTATGCAATTCCAAACACTGAAAACTACCCTTTGAACAATTTCTGCCAAATTTTGGCCAGAAAACTTGCCGGATTTTAGGTGCAAATGGTCTAGAGATTAGCCAAATCCTTTCTTCCCTTTTAAAGAGATGTCGGATGTCAGATAAGATATAAGTATAACCAACCCTTCTATCTCATTAAGTAGACAAATATCAACAAATTCCATACAAGCATTGCACAATAATGGGGATTATTAAGGGCTTAGAAATATGTTAGTGTTTGAAAAATTTATAAGCTAAAGGAATATGGCTTATAAGATGCAGTATTTTGTTTCTGACAGAGTTTAAGCAGCATCAGCTTCCTCTTGCGAGAATTAAGAAAATAATGAAATCTGATGAAGATGTGAAGGTGGGATGATTACAGGTCTCTTCTTTTGTTTTTTCTTTTAATCCTGCTTGTTTAATTTCAGTATTTGTTGTTCTATTTTTCTCTCATAATTTAATCTGCATTAGCAGATGATAAGTGCTGAAGCTCCCGTCCTATTCTCAAAGGCATGTGAGCTTTTCATTCTGGAGCTTACATTACGTTCATGGTTACATACTGAAGAGAACAAAAGATGTACATTACAGAGAAATGACATTGCGGGAGCTATAAGCAGGGGTGATGTTCTTGATTTTCTTCTTGATATTGTTCCTAGAGATGAAGTCAAGGTAAACTCAAAATTTCTGTAATGCTTATCTTCTTAAGGATTTTGAAATCATTTTGTTCATCAGATGGTATTATACATATATAATTCTTGGCAAATTCAAAGCCTGTTTGCATTTTCCTAATGACATAATCACATATACTAGACTGTTAAGGATTTTAAAGCATTTTCTCACTGTAATGACATAATTACATAGAGAAATCTTGGCAGGTCAAAATTGTGTCTGTTTTTCTGGCTATTTTCATCCCATCAATAAATACATGCTAAGCCATCATTGCATCAAGATAGCCTAACCCCTACCTACACATGCAAGCAGGGAAAGTGCACGAGATCGAACTCCTACATCCTGTTTTTTTTACAATGAATGGACTAATCTTAGAATAGGTATAGAGTCCAACAACAACAATTTATCAATTTTTGTTACCTTTTCTTTAGGAAGTGGATAATGGCTGTACTGATTACTTGCCAGACACTCCAGATGGATTTGTGGAGGAACCAAGGATCCCTGAGAAGGACATCCCACCAGTAGAGTTGTGATGTAAGCATACCTATTAAAAGGTCTTGTATCGAAGTCCAGACCTCTTTAGCAAATAGCGACCTCTCAAAAACATTTTTATTCATTATAATCAAACAGCTACACACAGAACTCTTGATATCTCAAGATTATTTTTGGGTTCTTCTAATGACAGAAAACAAATACAACACTCTGGAGATCCATATTCTGTTTGGAATACTGAGAATTTGGGTCTTAGTTATAGGTAGGTGTGTGGGTGTGTAATTACTGTTAAACATGGTGATTCTATTTGTGTTAATGGCTGGTGACATACTTTTCTGGAAAAAAAAAGCATGATGAATATCAGATAGAAGCCTAAAGGATAAAACATGCCACACTTGATGTTTCCCATATTGGAGCAGCGAGTAGTAGTATCATGTTATTTTAGAAATGGATTTTGGTCTTTACAGATTCCGAGAACTTCCCAAGGTGTTGGTAAAACTTGGACTGATTGTCTTGCAGGATGACGAATATGGTGGACACTGGCCTGGGATTCCTCCTGCAGAATCTATGTCTTATGGAGGGATACACTTTCCAGTCATGCATGCTCAGCCTTACCATCACAATCTTAATCCTGTATATAGTTACTACTTCTTGCTGATTATTTGTCTTCTTAATACTTAAATAACCATGAGATTCTAGATTTTATTTGGCAGTAGAATAGAAGCTAACTATTTTTGGATTCTGAGAAGTTTTATTGTTTCATTTGAACTTTTAGCACATGATGACTGCTCAACAAGCAATGTCTCAGCAATTAATACCTCATCAGCCTTTAATGCCAGAACAGCAGTTGATGTACCAACCTCCACAGGTGAGTAAGATTTAGCTTAAAATGTTTGAAACATAGACAAAAACATTTAGCTTTTGATTTCTGAATTTAATTTTGAGAAATTGGTCAAACATATACCACTGATAGGTAGTGATAAAGGCATGTACACGGAAGCCATTTATAAGGCTGAGTGGGCCTAATGTTGAAGAACATGTCAAGGAGGTCATAGGTTCAAATCTCGAGGGGGCTAGGGTATCTACCTCCGTAGACTTTAGCAGTCAAATCACTGGATGGAGGGGAGGGGCTTGCCCCACAAACAAGGGAGTCTCATACACCAAAATTGGTGTCTGGCTAGGGTGTGACCTTAAAAATAGATTTATTATTATTATTATTTCAAGCCAGTATTTGAGTTTGGTATGAACCAGTGGTAGAAACCTTTTTTCCTTATTGTACTATTCCATTCTCTACTTTGATTTTCATAGAGGTCAATATGTTAGTGCCCACTGCCTTCCCTACTTGTTTCTGGTGCCAGCAAAAATAGTAATGTTTGTGGGTTTGGTGGGGGACCATAGGCGTGATTTACAATGTTATGTATTTGCAAGCCATTGTTTAGTATTCTGTATATAGTACATATCATACCATATTCTTGGTCTCTTGTCAAATATAATATTTCTCTTTTAGTGTAGTGTGTAGAATCTCACACTGAAAAGCTCCAGGGGTTCCAATACTCATCTTAGCTCCGACCAAAAATATATTTTGAAATATTGAACCTGAAGCATGTCATCATGATCATAGTTTAGCTCCTCCCTTTGCCAATGGAGTGTCTTGAATGTCTGTCTTTTGGCAAGTAAAGGTTGTGGATGCTTTTGTGAAGCTTAGGGCTCCAATGTTACTCCATGTTTATTAGGCATCCATATTGTTACCATGACTAAGGAGGTCCACACTGGATCTGTGTATGACAAATAGTGCAATGTAATTACAGGTCTTTGCTACCAATTGCAAATTCTACATGTAAAGAATCAACTTGTACCAATATGACATGTAAAGGTTTTGATGCTTGGGACTTGTATAGATATCATCTCAGAGCATTGTTCATAGTGATCCTGGAGAAAGGTTTTGAACCTTAAATTCATTCCAGAGCATTGTTGATAGTGATCCGGGAAAAAGGTTTTGAACCTTGGGACTTGTTTGGAAATTCATTCCAGGGCATTGTTGATGGTGATCCTGCAGAAAGGTTTTATACTGGAGCAGCTTACTGCCCTGTTGGAGAAAGGTCTTATACGGGATCAGCTTACTGCCCTGTTGGTGTATGTACACTACACAACTTTGTCATAGAAATCTGATAAATCTGCAATTGTACAATAGCTGCAGGGTAGATACTTACCCCTGTCATTTTGATTCAAAATTAACTACAATTGTATTTTTTCAGTGACATATCTGAATTGAAATGATAAAGAAAGTCAATGCCAATTAGCTTGCAGACACTGTCAGTTGAGAACCCTTTTAGTTTGATTTCTTCTTATTGAGTTGAGGTGAATGAATGGGACAGGTTTAAAATTTTGACTATTTTGGTAGGAATATAGGTCTTTTTATTTTACAAAATTGGAAGTGATTTGTGTTTTATTGTCATTTTGATGATAAAAAATGGATTCAAAATCCTTAAAAACTTCTGGAACACCCAAAAATCCAGAACATAGCATTACTAAGACTGTCTTTCCCTCATATAGGTATCAATGATGATGTACTTTTCCCTCGTGATGCATTTTAATTCATGATGTTTATGATGGTTCATGTTGCAAATGTGTATCGATATTATTGGAAAAAGCTAATTTTTTGCAGGTTGAGGCATTGATGAAGATGTCGAGCTCACACCCAAGGGAAAGTGGCTCATGTTCTAAGACCATCTTATTTTAGTGCCAAGGGAGCCTAGGGAGGGGGAAATGCCTTAAATTTCCTACCACAGTGAACCTGGGTAAAAGCCCAAGAGGAATATGTTGTAAATTATCTTTTACCCACTTTTTGATGATTTTAATCTTGGCCTTAAAATAAAATTCACCCAAGTGTAATCTAGTATGGGGAATGAGAAAGCCAAGAGACCTTCTTGGCAGGGAACAGTTACACCCTTGAGAGTTTATAAAAGTGAGAGCATCCTTGAGTGAGGTGCCATTGTTGATTATTGAGGACTACTGCTTGAACAAGAGGCCTGTTTTGATTGTGATATTGGAGAGCAGTCCAATAGCTGATCTAGCCTAGTTTGTGTGGATAGATGAGGCTGGGAGTGTGCCAGGCCACTAATGTGCATTTTGTATAGCAATCGGTTGCTGTAAGACCAGGAGTCTCTATACCATGCCATGGCAATCAGTCAGATGTCTGTTATTTAAGTTATTATGTGAGTTGAATGAGCAATCTGCTGAGCTCTGTGTTCCTATCCTGCACATCCACTGAGCTTGAGCCCTGCTTGTGGTGGAGCAGCTGGTTTCAGGTGGTTGCATTGACTGGATGGAAAGGCACCCCTTGGATGCAAATCCTCCCCAGTTGACAGCATGCTGATGGTATATTGCTTTGGAATCTTGGACCAGTGGCTGGTCAGCGACAAGGCAAAGGCATTAAGGTACCTAATGTTTTCTGCTGCTGCAGTTTTATTTACTTGCATCTACTATCTGGATTATTGACTATGATTGATTTGCTGATCATATCATTGTGGTTACAACTTACTGCTCTGGATTTAAGATGTGATTGAGTTAATTACTTATTTTTAAAGACAAAAAATTTGCACCTGGAAACTTATAGCACACCCTTCTAGGTCGAGAAGGTCCATTATATGTCATGCAGTCAAAATAGTATGCGGTCTTCCTTCTTCCATGGAATGCTTGACATCTTTTAGAATTATCAGTTTATTCCCAAATATTTCCAAATTGATCTTTCTAGGGCAGTCACTTATTCCACATGAAAGTTTGAAACATGCCAAGATTGTGAGCCATAAACCCAGTTCTTATGTTAATACCATAAAGAATAACCTGGCATTCTTCTCTTATCTATAAACATATAAGAGAATAGTTGCAACTATTTAAAACTTGAAAACCAAGTCACTAATTATTACTCGTGATTTCTAATAGCATGTATGCCAATTCTATCAAAAAGGGGTGGTCATTACAATCATTGTTCTTGTTACATAAATCTACACAACATTTTAATTAGTTTCTTTGTTTAACTTGCTTCCAATTGATCATTAATAAGTTATAAGTTAAAACTGGTTATAGGTCAGAAACCAAACATGAATCAACATAAGATGAAAAAAAAGGACAAGGATACCCTGGCCTCCCAAAAGAACACACCTGGTGTTGCAATTTGTCAGCATCACGACCATGAACAGGAACAACAGTTCCATAAACATGAAGTTCACAAACAATTGAGCACATACCCTTGAGCTCTGGACATGTTGTGTTGCGGCCACATTTCCACAAACGCAATAAACCAACTAAAATGTCCTATCAACGCAGTTGTCACAAGTAACCATGTGACAATATAAGTCAGCCACAATACCCAGCAAAATTACAACTCCGATGCCCAGCAAAACTAACAACACTTTTAAATTCTGAAATACAGTTTCTAGAATGTAAAAATACATAATCTAACATAAGCTTATTAAAACTGGAAAAGCATGCATTTAATAATTTTACAACATGAAATAGTAATGAGTGCAAGAATTGTAGATCATTTCAAGATACCCAACTAGTCATCATAATCGTCATAGAAATTAGTTTTTGTGGATGTTGGCACGAGAGAGGCACAATGTGGTGGTGCAGGTGGAATAGCAGGTATATATTTCTCTTTCTTGGGTTGTTTCTCCTTCTCTTTTTCCTTCTCCTTATCTTTTTCCTTCTTATCCTTGAGTCTCCTGTGGCAGAACCACATCTGCAGCTGCCGATCAGAAAGCCCCAGCTGCAACGACAGATCTGCCCTCACTGCCATCAGAAAACGGATGGTAATTGTCCCAGCCTCCGAACCCATCTAAAACAGAGTCTCATTTCAAATGCAGCTCAAGGTTTTGAAACTCGAGGATGCATATCTCAAATTAACACAAATTGCCAAAATACCAAGATGGGTTCGGTGCATATCATCCCCTGGATCTGCACTGAGTTGAGCTGTGCGATCTATGAATCCTTGGCGTGAATCCCTGGCCAGACAGACAGCCTTCTCACGGTATAATGCTAAAAGGTGAATCCTTGGCGTGAATGGCATTTGTAGCTTCCGCGCCCTTTTGGCTTTCTTTTTTACTAACGCGCCGTCGGTTAAGCGACGGTGCCCCGCCTTTTGGCTTTTTTTTGTTGTTTGGATGACCTTTTGGCTTTTTTGACCTTTTTTGACCAACTCGCCGTCGGTTAAGCGACGGTTATGAGAATAGCCGTCGCTTAACCGACGTGTATGGCCACATTTACAAAAAAAAATTGAACTTTGTAATTTTTGGTAGGTTTAAAACAAAAAATCCACGCGCCGTCGGAAGTAACCGTCGGATTTTGGATCGAAATGTAGTAGTGTACGAACAAGACACAATATCACACCACCCTCGCAATAATGAGGGTTTAATTATCACCACTAAGAATATTCATTTTATTAATTATTACCATCTATAACAATAAAAATAATTAAATTTAACAAAATGTTAAAAATAAAAATACACAAATAAAACACAATACACTATTTATAAAAATATCTCTTTTTCTTCCTCTACTAATATCTTTGATTTTCTCATTGAAAGCCCTTATATTGAAGGAGGATGATCATGGTTATTATTTATTATCTTGAAAAGGGGAAATAAACTCTGAAGGTTCTGGGGTTCATGGTAATATTTTGGAAAGTATAAAGACAAATTTAAATTTCATAATGGATTTTTCGGAGAAGGAAGGTTTTATTGATACTGAAGAGAGACAAAAACAATTTAGTAGGGGTGATTATAGTAGCGAAGGCCTAAGAAAAGGTTATTTAATGCTTGTTCTATGCTTAAATTGTAGGGGTTTGGCTATCTTAGCAAAAAAGATAGGATTGTGTATGTTAATTGATAATCAGATATTGGATGTTATTTTTCTGCAAGAACTTATGTGTGAAGGTGGGGGCATTGTTGTAGAATTACATAAATTTCTTTCAGGTTGGAGTTTTGAGTTTATGGGCGCCAAAGGGAAATCTGGAGGAATAATTGTGCGTTGGAAAGGGAACTATATGAAGTTAAAATGTGCATGGGAATTGGATGCTGGATTAGGGGTTACTCTACATTCTATTGATTTGGGAACTGAGTTTATGTTTGTCAATATTTATGGTATGTACTGCAATAGGATGATATTTTGGGAATACATTTGATTTAAAAAGTTTCTTGATTATGTGAACCTAATTTTAGGAGAGGATTTAAACTTCTCTTTAGGACCTTTTGAAGTTTGGGGTTTGTCTGCACAAGAAGATCATTTATCTGCACTTTTATGGATAAATTGGAGGAGGTTGGCCTTGTAGATATTGATCCTATTAAGATGAAGCTGACTTGGACTAGTAAAATATGTTGGAACACAAGAATTGTGAAAAGACTGAAAACGTTTCTTGTAAATGAGAAGATGTTGGAGAAGTAGTTTTGTCTGAGGCAGTGGGTGGGTTTGGGTGGGGACTTTGATCATCACCTTGTCTTGTTTGAAATCGTTAGTGGATGTAAAAAACCACCATGTGCTTTTAAGTTTAATCCCATGTGGATTCAAGATGAAGGTCTTGTTAAACTATTATCTGATGGATGGGAAGTGTTTGATGCTTCCACTGAGGAATCACCTTCTTGGAGGTTTGTAAGAATATAAAGAAGGTTAAAGAGTTATCTATACAATGGTCCATACCGAATAAAGAAAATGATGAAAGAATTCTCAAAAAAGTTGAATAAATTCTTTTGGGAAAGTTTCATGAAAGGGGATTTAGGTATTTATATGAAGAATCTAAACATGAAATTATAGATTTGGAAACGAGAATTTTTTTTTGATTGATCGAGAAAATGAGATGAGAATGAAAAGTAGGGATATTTGGATGGCCTCATGTGATTATAATTCAAAATATTTCCATCATTATTCCAATCATAGGAAATACATAAATTCAATATGGAATATTAAGACAGATCAAGGTATTGAGGTGGAAGGATTAGATGATATTGCGGCAATGAGTATTCATCATTTTCATAATCTATTTAAGGCTAATGAAAACATTTATGTGGCCGATATAGTTAATATTACACAGTTGTTTCCATATTCTGTGAGTGAAGAAGATAATGGAATGTTAACTGAGGATGTAACTTTGAATGAATTAAAAGAATTGTTGGGACAATTCAAACTTGATAAGAGTCCGAGCTTGGATGGAATCCCAATTGAATTTTACACATGTCTTTTTGAAGTTCTAGGGAATGATTTATTGTCTATTATTGAAGAATCTAAAGCATCTGGGAAAACATCAATGATTTTTAATTCCACCTTTATAGCACTCATGCCTAAAAAGGACTTTCCAGAAAGTTTTGAGGACTTCAAACCTATTTCTTTATGCAATAGTATTTACAAGATAATTTCAAAATTTATCTCGACAAGGATCAAAAAGGTTTTGGATG
This sequence comes from Pseudotsuga menziesii, assembly GCA_001517045.1. NCBI lineage: Eukaryota > Viridiplantae > Streptophyta > Pinopsida > Pinales > Pinaceae > Pseudotsuga > Pseudotsuga menziesii. The sequence goes on along the minus strand of LPNX011113746.1, from coordinate 418,734 downwards.
AATACATATCTGATCACAAGTTTGGGTTTCTATTTGGTTGATAGATTCATGAGGCTTCTGGGGTAGCCCAAGAAGATTTACATTCTATAAAAATAAAGAGAGAAAGCGGTTGTGGTAAAATTGGAACTGTCCAATGCATATGATAGAGTAAGTTGGTGTTATGTAAGGATTGTCTTGGCACAAACAATATTTGATGTTCCCTTTATCTCTTGGATCATTGGATGTTTATACTCTGTATCCTTCTCCACAATCATAAAAAATTCTGCCTCATCCTTCTTCAAACCAAGTAAGGGTATCAAGTAAGGATTCCCACTTGCTCCTATATTATTTCTTATAATTGTTGAAGGTCTTGGCATAAGAATAGTTGATGCTTAAATATTGGGACATTTCTCAGGTATTTCATTTAGAGGTAATATCAAACTCACACATATTTTTTTTATTGATGACATTTTTGATTTTTTCTGATGGCTCTTTAAAAGATATGAAGAAAATTCAAGAGATACTTGCAACATTTTGTTTGGCATCAAGAATGAAGGTTAACAATGGAAAATGCAATATGTTGGTAAATGGTTTAGATGAATTGGATCAAAAGGTTTTAAAGGATTTGTTTCCTTTCTTTGTTCATCCTATTCAAGATGGGTTCAGATATTTGGGATTCAAACTCAAGCCGACCTAGTATGTTATAAAGGATTGGGACTGACTTATTGGGAAATGTGAAACTCATATTTTAAAATGGACACACGGATGACTATCAGAAGGGGGAAATGATTCTGGTCAAGTCTTTTTTAGAAGCGATATCGGTGAATTGGATGTATTTCTTGATTCATGTTGGCATTCTGGAAAAGATCAAGAAAATATGATATAGATTTTTATGGTTAACTAGCACAAATAATCAAAGTATGGTTTGTATCAAATTGAAATCTCTAGTGTTACCTAAAAAGAATGGTGTATGGGGATTTAAGATCCTGGTTTTATTTTCTAGCGCATTG
>LPNX011113746.1:354657-391844 GCA_001517045.1 Pseudotsuga menziesii | reverse complement strand
ACAACAGAAGCAGAATATGTGGCTGCAGCTAAAGCAACGAAAGAAATAGTATGGCTCAGGAAGATACTTGAAGATTTGCAAGAAAAACAAGAGAACTCCCAAAAACAAAGGATGTTTCAAACCAAGGTAGAACTTTCAATTTTTAATTGAACCTAGAATATATGATGTTTCCCATAACACATCAAATATTATTAATTACATTTTTAACCCAAAGTTGATATATTAGTCCATACACATTCCCGTTTACATTTATAGGAATAAAATTATCCCCCTTTACATTTATAGGTATAAAATTATCCCTTAATTTTAAAAATAAAGGGTGTTTCAAATCAAGGTAGAACTTTTAGTTAAAAAAGAGTAATCAAAATAAAATATTGATGCTTCAACTAAAGAGTAATCAAAATAAAATATTGATGCTTCAACTGGAACAATAACAGTTTACCGCGTGAAAATTTTGATGTTTTTTCATCATGCATTAATATTTAAAGCATTTAGACCAATTTCACTCCACTAAAATAAAAATATCAAAACAGAGTTTGTTTATATTTGAGATGTAAAAACAAAATGGCTCATAAATAAAATGAACGGTACTTGGTTTCTCTAGTGATACTATAACTAATTCTAACTTTTTTTCCTCTTTTTTTTAAGTGTAGTATAGAGGTTTTACTATATATTAATTGGAATATAAGAGTATTTACTAATATTGGGAAATATAACATTAATGTGTTGCTTATTTGTTCCATTTAATTGCATTATATTATATTAGCATAGGCGTAAGTAAAGTATAGTAACTAAGCATTTCGTTATAGTTATCTATTTATGATATAACATAAATATTAAATTAATTAATACTAGCCTAGATCCAAATCCTAGGCTACCAGACGGATCAAATCTCTCGAGGTGAAAACCTCTTCTTGGGTATCCATTCATTTGATTCAAACCAAAAGACAGATCTTTTAATTTAAGGTCCACATATAATATTTTTATTATTAATATTTAATATTATTTTGGCCCACATATAATATTTTTTATTATTTTTTATTTTGTTAGGAACGAGCATTGCATCATTTCCCCACACATGGTTTTAAAACCATATGCAAGGTCCTCCTAAAACCATGGGTTGCTTAGGAGGCCTTGCACATGGTCTTAAAACCATTTGCAAGGCCCTCCTAAACCATGTACAATAAAACCATGGGTTGTTTAGGAGGCCTTGCACATGGTTTAGAAACCATGTGCAAAGCCTCCTAAACCATGTACAAGAAAACCATGGGTTGTTTAGAATGCCCTGCACATGGTTTTAAAACGATCTCCCCCATACTCGCTTGTACAGCGCCTCTCGGCGCAATAAGCAAAATCCTAGGCTCTATCAAGCGCCAAGAGGGATCAATCTCTGGAGGTGTAAACCTCTTTTTAGGTATTGCACTCAATGAGCTATCAACTTTGGTATGTCCTATATATAGCCATTGATTTGATTCAAACCAAAAGACACATATTTTTAATTTAGGTCCACATATAATATTTTATTATTAATATTTAATATTATTTATGGCCGACATATAATATTTTTTATTTTGTTAGGAACGAACATTAAAACATCTCCCCCATACATGGTTTTAAAACCATATGCAAGGCTGGGTTGTTTAGGAGGCCTTGCACATGGTCTTAAAACCATTTACAAGGCCCTCCTAAACCATGTACAATAAAACCATGGGTTGTTTAGGAGTCCTTGCACATTGTTTTAAAACCATGTGCAAGGGCCTCCTAAACTATGTACAATAAAACAATGGGTTGTTTAGAAGGCCTTGCACATGGTTTTCCAACATTTTTTGCCCATAATTCAATTTTTAATTTTTTATCATTTTGTTTGGTAGGAACATTACAACATCTCCCCCATATTGTGTTTTTTTTCTGACCCATATTTTTTTGTGGAAAATTAAATTTTTACTTTTTTATTGTTTTGTTAGGTAGGCACATTACAACATCTTCTAGCTTACATTTATTTGGGTGATAATTAAAAATTTTATTTTTTATTATATTTTTAGTAACAAAAGTTACTCAACAAACCTTACAAGATCTCCCTCATATTAGGTTCTTTCTTGGCCGACATTTATTTTAGGGGATAATTAAATTTTTAGCCTAGGATTTACATTATTAGGCCAACAAAATATTTACTACGTTTTACATTAGTTACTTCAATATTACAAACGTTACATCAAGTTACAAGATCCTCCCATAATATTCACTATCACTATTATTTTTTGCTGACATGTTACAAACGTTACATCACATTACAAGATCTCTCCCATAATATTCACTATCACTATTATTTTTTTCCGACATGTTACAAAAGATCTCTCCCATAATATTCACTATCACTAATTTTTTTGCCGGCATGTTACAAACGTTACATCAAGTTACACGATCTCCCCTATACTGTTTAGGTATATGACTAGATGAGGGATAAAAGATAATTTGAAATGCAAACCAACGTAGATCCAAATATTAGGCTCTATGAAGTGCCAAGACGGGTCAAATATCTCGAGGTGAAAACCTGTTCTTGGGTATCCATTGATTTGATTCAAACCAAAAGACAGATCTTTTTATTTAAGGTCCACATATAATATTTTTATTATTAATATTTAATATTATTTGTGGTTCACATATAATATTTTTTATTATTTTTTATTTTGTTAGGAACAAACATTGCATCATTTCCCCACACATGGTTTTAAAAATATATGCAAGGCCCTCCTACAACCATGGGTTGTTTATGAGGCCTTGCACATGGTCTTAAAACCATTTGCAAGGCCCTCCTAAACCATGTACAATAAAACCATGGGTTGTTTAGGAGGCCTTGCACATGGTTTAAAAACCATGTGCAAAGCCTCCTAAACCATGTACAATAAAACCATGGATTGTTTAGAATGCCCCACACATAGTTTTAAAACGATGTGGACATGGTTTTACAACCATGTGCAAGGCCAAGATTTTTTTGCGGATAATTCAATTTTGTGTTTTTTTCTTGACCCACATTTTTTTTATGGATAGTTAAATTTTTACTTTTTTATTGTTTTGTTAAGTAGGAAGATTACAACATGTTCCTCATATTAAATTGTTTTTGCGGCCGACATTTATTTTGGCCTATTAGAAAATTTGTTTTTTATTAATAAAAATAACATTACGAAAGTGATATTATTTTTATTTTATTTTGTGTTACAAAATCTCTCTAGTAATATTCACTATCACTATTATTTTTTGATGACATGTTACAAACATTACATCACGTTACAATATCTCTCCCATAATATTCACTATCACTATTATTTTTTGCCCACATGTTACAAATGTTACTAACGTTACACCACGTTACAAGATCTCTCCAATAGTATTCACTATCACTATTATTTTTTGCCGACATGTTACAAATGTTACTAATGTTACATCATGCAACAAGATCTCTCCCATAATATTCACTATCACTATTATTTTTTGCCGACATGTTACAAACGTTACTAACGTTACATCACATTACAAGATGATCTCCCCCATACTGGGATGTAGAGGGCCTCTCGGCATAATTAAGATATAGGTGGATCAAAATATTAATATTGTAGGTGTTCAGATTTGCATTTTAATGGTTTTTTATTTATTTAAATGTTAGTAATCCGGAGAAATAAGATAATTTGAAGGTTTTCGCAACAAAAATAAATAACAAGAATTTTATGACCTAATATGTAGCACACCTTGTAAATAAGGATCTATTTATCTAGTAATAGTATCTTGAGATTTACACTTAGTTTAGGGTTTTCCATTTTACCCCACAATCACTCTTCTTTTGTTTTGCTTAGAAGAGACACATTCTAAATTACTGTACTTTTTTTACATTTCCACTAAAAAATATTTATAGTTAGAAATTTGATCTATTTCCACAATTAGTATTTTTTTTAAGATAGATCTATTCTAGTAAAAGACATTTGTAAATTTTGAACTTGGGATTTTGTTGCGGCCTACAATTTCCAAAACTAAGGAAATAATATTTTTAGAAATTTTAAAGTATAAAAATGAATTCAAAATTTGAGAATATCTTAATTTTGTTTCATAATGATTGACCGATGGATGGTACAATGCTCATGGAAAAACAATCTTGGGAAGTAAAGGTATTGATTAGTTTTTGAAATGATATATATATTTTTAAATTTTATAATTTTTTTAGGAGTAGTTTATTTTTTATTTTCTTTATTTTTAATTGAAATTTGGTAAAAAATTTAACAAATATCCTTGAGTGCAATTTACTATGGGTTGTTTAAGAATCCTTGGATGGTTGTTCAATCCCAACATATTTTTGCGGATAATTACGTGGCCTCAAAATTTTCATTGATATTACATGTGCCAATGGAATATATCCATGTAATCTTACTATCTTTAGTTTATGTATTGGAATAAGTTACTGTCATTAGGGGGATCAAATCCACTCACTAATTAGAGGGATTCTCCTACCAATCATTCCCAAGAGTGGAATGTGTAATTAATTTTTGTCATTAGATGGAACAAATCCAATCAGGAATTAGAGGGATTTCCCTACCAATCATTCTCAAGAGTGAAATATGTAATTACTTTTTTTCAATATCTGTACATAGCGATTAGAGGGATTCACCTACCATTACAAGATCTCCCCCATCATGTTACATCATGTTACAAACAAATACTATTTAATAAATAGATAAAAATAATTAATACGGAAAAATAAAAACATATATCCACTTAATTGAAGTTTATTTAAATTTTAATCAAGATGCATTTAAGCATAACAAGATAAAATGACCATGAAATGAAGTACGTTTGTTACACTCACGTTAATCTTGTTGATCTACTCAAGAAAACCCAAAATCTGAAATAATATAAAACACCTATCAACCTAATGAAACATATAATTTATTTTATATATAAAATATATTTTACTAAATCTAATTTGAATTTTTTAAACATATCACATGTAACAATATGATATATATACATGTATCAATGTAATATATATACATGTATCATATCAGTGTAAAAAATATTTATTTTAACTTGATGTACTTTTCATATAATGCATAATCTAATTTAAAATGAACAAGTGCTGTGTGGCAGCGGATACCTATCGAAATGGGTAGGCACATCATCATCCACTACATGGATAGAATAATCATCCACTACATGGAAATTGAATAATTGTGCCATAGCTGACATTTTATGTCTCAAACTGTGTTTCAACATATATATTTTGAATTTTTCAACTTCTTGTTCAGTTTGTTGTGAAACAACATATTTACTTGATCAAATATCACACCGCGTTACTGATTCAAAAGCATATCTCAAGTAGATATTGGAGGAATACCAACCAGATATAAACTGCGTTTTGAAGGGAGAAAAACTAGCCCTTGAAGGATCTCGTGTGATTGGCATACTTCTATCAAAATACTTTGTATACTGCCCTTTTGTGCTCGGTAATGATGTTGTTCCCCTCAACATGGAAATATTTGTTAAAGGTATTTACAGTGGATCAGATTATGAAGAAACGAGTAAAGACATGCGCTTAACACATTGACAACATGCAGAAAACCACATCGACATCGCCAACCTTCATCCATGCTCATCACCGCATTTTATTATCTAGCAACACACATGTAACATAACTTTGGTGGTATAAGATATGTGTATGTGCACATTGATGCCAATACAAGAGTAGGAGCATATGCTATTATCCAATCTTTGAGTGCCTGCCTTAATATGAGGCCAAATAAGGCCTCCAAACACCAAATTGGTTTGCATAAAGGAGGGATAAAACTTTGGTTAAAATGCTTTGGATTTATTGTCGCATGAATAATGTGTACTCAGTCACATTAAATGCTTTTATGCTTGAAAATATTTCAAAGAAGAAAACGATATGACCTAAATTAAAGGGTTGATCTTTAGACCAAATATAGCGACATCTTTAAACAATAGACTCTCCCTATAATAAAGGATCTACGATGCATGTTGGATGCAAATACAAACACTTCTTACCGATCACCACGTTGTCGTCATGCACCCGGCCTTGCACACGACTAACCACCTCTAAATGTTCAAAGCATGCAATAGGAAGCAGCATGCCACGTTCAAGCCATGCACAAAAGTTGAGCGAGCACATCTATTTATGTTTTCTTTAGGGATAAATGTGGTTCCATTGTGTTGTCAGTCGACGCCATTGCTCCATAGCTTGATAAGTTTCATGTCTTCTAGAGATAGCTAGCTGCAGCCAGCAGAGTACTTGGTTCACCGGTTCACAGGAAAAATAAATGAAGTAGAATAAGGTGTGGTTAGAGCTAGATTCTAGATTCACCAGTACGAGTAACAGGTTTATCCAGTATCATAACCCAATCCATTTCCAGTAGGTGTAGCTTCTGTTGATGCAGATCCTATTTCATTTCAAGAATAAGCGGCTCCGCCACTATATGTAGATATAGCTGCAGTTATTGTTGCAAAGGAAGGAGCTGAGCCTATTCCACCGATTCAACGACATCCATATTCAACGGTCGAGGTAAGGAACTAAAGTATCTAATGTTCCCCCTTTAATTCGTAGATGCTTCGTCTAACATTTTGATGGAAACCACCTTCGTGTTTATGGAGAAAGGCTACTGGCGCTTGAAACGAGGATAACTCTCATGGGATTGGAGAATTTCAAAGGAATTTAGGGGAAAGGGTAGGGGAAGAACCCGAACTCCTGCCGCTATTGGAGTGGGATAGAATCTCCTTCTCATTCATCTGCGTATAATGGAATTTAGCACCATGGTTATCCCGTTCCACACCTTTTCCCATTACTAACTTCTATCTTACTAGCCACCTACATCCTATATTACTGTTACCATTCCTTGGTATATCTGTAGCCTTTAGATGCCTTGGGTTGTATTGCATTCATCTTGAGGGTCTATGGCTCACACTCTCCTTTTATTCTTAAGGATGTATCTCCTTGTTATATTGATAGGCATATACATATTAAAATTTTGGGATGGACTACCATCTATGTTTTTACATCAATAGACATCTATGTTTTTTCATCTATAGACGAGAATGAGACAAGTGTACTGTCCTGATTGATTCTATGGGCGTCGTCCAATATTAAATGAGAATGAGACAAGTGTATTGTCCATATTAATTCTAATTCTATGGGCATTGTCCAAAATTAATAATTGTCCATATTAATTCTAATTCTATGGGCATTGTCCAAAATTAATAATTAATAATTTAAAAAAAAGAAGCTTAATTAACATGTGACAAGTACACTTAATGATAGTTGTAAAAATTATAATTAATCTTCAACTATTTGATTATTAGATACAACTATGAGTTTAACTCCATCGATAATTAGATACAACTATTAGCTTAACTCTAATGATTCTAGAACTATTAGCTTAACTTCAACTCTAATCATAGTTATATTGGATAACTATTAGATACAACTATTAGCTTAAGTCCAATGATTCTACAACTATTAGCTTAACTTCAATCTAATCACTTAAGGATTAGTCCAATTGCATTTGGCATCTAGGAGTCTAGCTAATGTGCCCTCATGTAAGAGTCCAACTCCTAATAAAATAGTTCGAACTCGTAATAAACTCCTCCAAACTCCTAATAAACACCTGCATCTCGTAGTTGGAATCTAGATAATATACAGTTAGTATTACATGTTTAGCTTTTCCATATAGATATCATTAGGTTTTCCATTCCTTTTAAAGGAGGTTAGTCTAACTCATAATTAAAAATTTCAAGAAAACAAAATAGCTTAGTTAACATCTGATAAGTACAATTGGTGATAGTTGGTAAAAACAAACTTTGGCTTCAACTATTAGATTATTAGATACAACTATTCAATTATTAGTTTACATACATTGATGATACAACTATTAGCTTAACTTCAACTCCAATCAGGACTTTTACTTGAATTGCAATTGCCAATATATTAACTTTTAAATTAACTATTCTATTAGCTTAACTCCAATGATTCTACAATTATTAGTTTAACTTTAACTCTAATAATTGTTATATTGGATAAATATTAGATTAACTCTAATGATTCTACAAATATTAGCTTAACTTCAACTCTAATCGTGGTTATATAGGATAACTATTACATTATTCCAATAGTGATACAACTATTAAATTAAATTTAGATGAACTCCATGTCTTGGCATGAGAAGTTGACCTTGATTGCAGTGAAACCATACACCAAGAACAATCACTTAGGTAATGTGCAACTTATGTGACCATTGAACTCCATATCATAGTTGAGAGTCGAGTTAATGTGCATAAGGCTTAGTCTAAGCTTTATATTAACTTTTAAATTAACTATTAGATAGAACTATTAGCTTAACTCTAATGATGATACCACCGCATGAGCCTAACTTCAACTATAAGTTTAACAACCATAACTTAAGTGGTTGTTATATTAACTTAACTATTAGATACAAGTAATTGACACATTCTTTAGTTAAAAAAAACATTATCAATATGCCAAATATATACCTCTCAGTGTATTTCAAACATATTAATCTTAGTAATATGGTTGTTACTAGTATATTGGTATTTACATACCTCTCCTTACCCTGCTTCTTGTTATTCACAACAAATCCTTCCATATCGAGATTGAGATCCGGCCCTTTCTTCATTCCCAGATTGAGAGCTAGCTCTACTTTCACTTTAGTCTCCATGGTAAATTGTTTATACACATACATACAACCTGAGCCCCATAAAATCATTTGTATACCTGTTGTTTGAATCATATATTTATGGGTTCTATGAGCAATGACACCTAAGAAATCTTATCATTTCTAATAAAGATTTGCATGAAGTTAAAGGCAGCAAATGACAAAGGAATAGTGCATTTATGGGCTTTACTCTATGACTCTAGCATCAGAGACTCGAGTATGTGAACAAGTAAATGTGCAATATCATCAAATAGTAGGTTGTAGAGTAGGTCCGATAGAAACACGTATTTATGTATTATATGTGAAAACTATCTAGATAGAGTTCTTATCATTATTTTCATTTAAAGAGAGACATACACATTTAATAATTAGTCTTTTTCATGGCCAGGACTGGAGCCATGGACCTTAAACCTGTTTATCTAAGTTGTAAACATTTGTATGGCAACATCGTAAGAAGAGCTCTCTCTATTGAAACCTGGTCATAAAATTGTTTTACTTACCGACATGGAGTTACATACAACATGAGTATGTTGGAGTGGTGAATGATATCCTCTCATAGAATTTGTCTTGTTTTCAATTGTTTTGTGAACAGTGGGAAGTGGGACAACATGGACACCATCATTCAAAATTCTACATAGTTTAGGGCGACCTCTAATCCAAAGTTCATTAGGCAAGAAGCCGTTGTGAGAAAATTGTAAGCTTGCAAAAGTTGTTGAAGCTAAACAATTTGGATGAATATAATGATGAAATTAAGAATCCAAAGTTCAAAGCTTCAAGTTATCGACGCCACTCTTTGAATTTGTTGAAGACTGCACCGTTTAAATTAGTGGAAAGTATTTGTGATTAGGTAATGTTGTGATTGATTGTGTTGTTTGGATTGGATTCCTTTTTCATTCAGACAGTAAGACAGTAAAAAATGTTGATGTATCTGTTAATTGGAACATGTGAGAACATACGAATATGCTTTATTCCATTGATATTTGTCCAGAGGCACACTCGTCTATATTCCCTTATCCATCAAACCTCTCTAGGTTTTCCAATTTTAACCTATTTTTGTAGTAGCAGTAAGTTTTCTTTTATTTACTTTCTTCAAAAATATGCTCATGATGCTTCTTAATGACTAGATGAAGAGGAAATCATAAATTGCAAAGAGAAGATTTAGGCATCAACCTCTAGTACAAATACCCGAGGATTTCTATTGATGAGGAAAGTAAAGTTAAAAGGGAAAACAAAATTGACAGCTCCTCGCATGAAGTAAGCACTCAACAGCCATGGACACAAATTCAAATATCAAAGTGCCAACTCCTAGAGAAGGTATGTAAATTCAATTGTATGTTCAAATGACTTGCAACAAGTGTAGTAGAGTTAAAAACCTGATTCATCGTATCATATCTTCAAGACTTGTACGCACCATAAATTTTATAGTATTGAACCTATAGGGAAAAATTCCTATGGTGGATACTTCCCAGAGTTGACAGCGTCATCCTAAGCTGCTTCTCTGCAATGTCCATATTGAATTGCTTGATCGCCACAACTTTGTTGTTGGAAACAACTCCCTTGACAACTGAAGGGATTCAATTTCTCATGTCATCCTCCTGATGAAGGCTTCTTCTGTAATGTGTAGGGCACATGAAATTTAGTTGATTGCATGTGATATGGCCCTATTTCTGTTGTTTTTTCAATACCTCCAGAAACATGATTCTTTGTAAGAGAAGGAAGCCAGGGAATTTGTAGATGAGAAGGCAGGTGCTGATGATAAAGTGAAGGGCACCAGGAGTGATGATAAGGATGGCCATGGAGGTGATGGTTATGATGAGGCTATGTTTTCTGGTAATCAAGAATAATAAAGAATAAAACCAAGAATAATTAAGAAGGCTTTTCAAAAACCAATAACACCGTTGTCGGTCCGAGAATAACACTTCAAACTCTAGGCCAATTATATGAGACATAAATTATGTTATTTTAAAAAAATAAATAAAAATAATAATGTTGAAATGATATCTAATGTAAAACTTAAGAAAATTGATATAATTTTTTAGTCAAAACACTATTATAACTAATAGTGTTTGACCAAAGATCAAAAACAATATACCATACCTTTTGGCAAGTATAATAAGTACAGTATACCATACCATAGTCTTTGATAAACAAACCCTAGCTCTACTCTATCCTGCACCACGGTCCTGAAATCTTACCTTTCTTCGGCGGTCTCGGGATGGCCGAACTGGCTATGACCATGAAGAAAGGCCTGAGTGGAGGGCTGGTGCTGGTTAGCTTCTCAGGTTTGTGAGGGTTTTTTATGGGTTCTGTCACCTTTTATCCCCAGTACTGTTTATTTATGATTACTTTAGTATGGATAGACCACTAGGCACATGGAGTCCCTCCCCTGATTTAAGGGACTAGTACCAACCATGTTTTAAAAAAGTAAGAACGGTCGCCTTTGGTTTGCTGTTTTTTGGGTTTTCCTTTTTATTTTGTTTTGCTACATGGGATTTATGTCATCTTCTCCTTTTTTAGTATTAGAGCCATGATTGTTTATTGATTTTGCTTGCCCTCTGTCGTGGACTGGATTTAGGGTTTGATTGTTGATACCCTGTTATGCGTTTTCTGGGTTGTGTCGAGTTTCTTTCTGCTCCATCTCCGGAAAGCCTGGTCAGGTAGGGTTTTGTGTTCTGTTGTGATTGTCGATTTTTTGCATTTCACTAAGGATGATGGGTTCTGTTGTGACCTTGTGGGTATTTTTGGGTTGGCCTTTTCTGTCCTTTTGGATCCTCTCTTGTTTTTTCAGTCTCCTAGAGGGATGGGGGCTATTTTTGCTTGTCCTCTGTGGTCTTTGTTAGTGTTATCTACAGTTCTCTTGTTCTGAGGATGACCTGTTCCCTCTACACCCCTTGTCGGCCTGGGAGGTGGTGCCTTGTGTCCAAAGGCTCTGTTATCGGTCTGTGTGGTTCAAAGTTTGTTGTGTCTTGAAAGGATGGATGGTCCATATTGTGCATGGTCTAAGAGTCATGGCAAGATGATAAAATCCCAGGAAGGAAAAATCAGCTACGTCATGGGCCGTGATGTGTACATGGATAGGGTTGGCACTTTGTGTCGCCGGGCATTGATCGGTAGGTTGGAATATTGCAGCTTGAGAAAGAAGGAATGGGTCGAGTGGGAAATGGTCCACTAGAAACCTATATTGACCTATCTCCTGACCATCAATCTCCTAGGAAAAGGTTGGTTGTTTTTTGTGTTCCTTGAATATTCACATGCATCTTTAATTCTGAATACGTTATGGAAGATAGGCTTGGGATCTTTAGTCCTTAACTGTTGGCACTTGGCCTTTGACCCACATCGGGAGCATGTGGTTAAAAGACATATTTGGGTTCTTCTCTCGGCTCTACCTTTTCCCCTTTGGAGTAGGTACCTTCTGGTGGGGGTGGCGAATACTATCGGTTGCTTTGTGGCTATGGATGATGACTTTCAGTTAATCTATGACAAACGCATGGCGCATGTGCTAGTTGAAATGGACCTCTCAAGGGACCTTCCTGCGGAGATTGAGATCTGGTCTAATGAATTGACCATCTTCCAAAAGTTGGACTACCTCCATGTCCCCTTTCGATGCAATCGTTGCCATGCTATCAGTCATCTCAGGTGCTCCTGTTCACTACTTCTTCATGGATCTAGTTCGTTGTCATTTTCGAATGCATCGAGTTCTCCCAGCTGCAAAAATGGAACTCTCGAAGGGCCATCTATCCCTCCTACTAGTGATTGGTCGACTCTTCCATTGGGTATGTATGATTCTCTTTTTCCCTTTGTTTTTGATGATATTTCCAAGGGACAACTGTTGTATATTCAACATGTGGAGGCTTGTGCCTCTTTATCGAAATCCACTAGGGGAACTCCTACTATGCCTCTACCAAGCATGGTCCCTCCCCTCTCTCTGTCTAATGATCCCACTTTTCCCACCTTGCCACCTCTAGAGGGCACTCTATGATCAGTCGATGCTTGTCTCTTCTCTCCAGAATACTTCCCACCTTTGGTTGGGAAAGGACCGGTTGATCTTCCTACTAGTCCACCCATCAGTTGTTGATCCTCCCCTGCCTTCTCGGACCCAACACTCATGAAGTCACTTTATATCTTCTCGATGAAGATGCCTGTCTCACCCTCAACCCTCCCTCTCGACTCCATCTGATTCAAGAATGTAACGGTCCACAAGTCAAAAAAGAAGCATTTGCTGAACTCTAGTCTGGAGCTCGAAGCACCCTCCACACCTCTATCGGTTAGGATAAAAGTTGCAGCTAGAGGCTGAGAAGACTCCATTCCTAGAGTTCTTAGAGAAATGGCATGCACCCGCAGCGGTGTTTAACGAAGATAACCTCCCTCAATATTCATGGCTTCGGAGGGTTAGCCAAACAAAAAACCCTCCGTGCTCTCTTCCTCTCTCTGGCTCCGGACATGATTTTGATTCAAGAAATGATGTGCAGTCATTTTCTTGTGCTCATTGCTTTCTATAAGATTCTTACAGGTTGGGAGTTTTGTGCTATTGATGCTTTTGGTAAGTTTCAGGTGGTCTCTTGATTGATTCGAATCCTAATACTCTGCGCTGCAAGGCTTTTGAGACAGTGGAGGGGATCCTAGTTCATGCAAATTTTAGGGGTTCTCTGGCTACCCTTTCTATACTTAACTGTTATGAGCCTTATTCAAGTCGTGACTTCTTTTGGAATAGATTGATGGCAGGATTCCTTCTTACCCTACCTAATCTAATACTCATGGTGATCTAAACTTTACTCTAAATGTTGGCGATATTTGGAGGAAATATGCTAGATTGGACCCTCTTGCGCCCTTCTTCACAAAAATAATTTCCGTCCATAACCTGGTTGACCTTGCTCCTCCTTGTGCTGGACCTATTTGGAAGAATTGACCGGCTGGGGATGATCGGATCAACAAGAGGCTGGACAAATTCTTATTCTTGACCTCTCTTGTGCCACTCTTATAATGCCATAGAGTATGGTCGTCTGTTGCTGATGTCTCAGATCACTATCCCATTTTTCTAGAATGGAATGCTCCGGTTGCTGTCTCCTTCCCCTTTAAATTTAATTGGGCCTGGCTCATGGAGGAGGGGTTCACTTAGTGAGTTTTAGAGGTCTGGTCCTCTTTGACATCCTTTCCCCCTTAGGATGGTATGAATAATCTGTCATTTAATCTTCGGTGTTTAAAAGGGAAGGTCAAATGCTAGACAAAGGAGAAGGCATTGCTACTAAAAAAGGAACCCACAGAGGTGGATTCAAAACTAATGGACCTTTCAGAATCTCATCCCTCGGGCATTCTGTCATTGGAGAGCTCTAGGATGCTGAAGTTCCTCAAGGACCGGAAGAAATCCATTCTTGCTCACAAGCTTCTTACTTGGAAATTAAAAAGTAGGGTAAAGTGGGATATCGAGGGGGATTCCAATACAAATTTCTTCCACTCTATTGCTTTGGCACGCAGGAATCAAAACTCCATTTGAGCTCTGCAGAATGAAGACTCGATATGGGTTGACAGTGATGATCAGTTAAAAGAGCTTGGGGTTAAACATTTCTCTGGTATTTTTAAGGATGATGACCAGAAAAATATTGTCGATCAGTTAAAGGTTGTGCAACTTTTCCCTGCATATCTCTCCAGAGAAGAGGCTGATTATTTTGTTTCAGAAATCTCCATGGGTGAGGTCGAGGGGACTTTGAATACTTTCAAGAAGGATAAAAGCCTAGTCCCAGATGGCTGGCCGATGGAGTTCTACTTGAGTTTCTTTGACCTAGTAAAAGATGACCTTTTGGCTGTAGTTGAACACTCGAGGGATACTGGGCTAGTTTCCCCCTCTTTGAACTCCACCTTCCTCTCGTTAATACCAAAAAAAGAAAAACCTGTTACCTTTGCAGACTTTAGACCCATCTCCTTATGTAACTCAGCCTATAAGTTGATTTCTAAAACTATTTCTCTCAGGATAAAAACTTTCCTGGACAAGTTCATCTTCCCTGAATAGTTTGGCTTCCTTAAAAACAAGCAGATCATGGAGCCAGTGGGGATTACTCAAGAATCCCTGCACACCATTAAGACAAAAAAAAGATGTGCCCTAGTCCTCAAACTTGACCTGGTAAAAGATTTTGATCGAGTAAATTGGACTTATTTGAGACTTATTCTGCTCCAGATTGGAATCCCTCTAAAGGGTGTGAATTGGATTATGGGATGTATCACTTTTGCTAACTTTACCTTACTCATTAATCACCTCCTTTGGGGTTCTTTACTCCTTCGAGAGGAATTCGGCAGGGCTGCCCCTTGTCACCCTTACTCTTCATCCTAGTCATCGAAGGCCTCAGTTTGCTCATAAAAGATGCTAAAAGGTGTGGCAGGATCAAGGGCATCAAAATTTCAGCCTCCCTTACCCTTACCCACTTACTCTTCATAGATGATGTAGTGTTGTTTGGTCTAGGCACCTTGGAAGAGTGGGTGGCTTTCAAAGTCACACTTGATACCTTCTATTCTGCTTCTGGCATGTGTATAAGCATTGATAAATTGATTTTTCTATTCAATGAGCTAGAGGTGGGGGTATTGAATAGCATTCGTCTCTTCCTTCCTTACAGTGCCGAGCCACTGCATGTGGGTTTTAAGTACCTGGGTTACTACATCAAACCGCTGGGCTATGAAGTGAAGGACTGGCTTTGGCTTTTGAAAAGGTTTGAAAAAAGAATTGGAAATTGGTCTTTCAAACTCCTTTCTTTGGGAGGCAGGCTTGTTCTTATAAGGGATGTACTTTCTATCTTGCCGGTCTATTGGTTTTCTCTTGCCTCGATCCTGGTATCCATTATCAACAAGATGAGACAATTGATCTTCTCCTTCATGTGGGGATCCAACAAGAACAAATTTCATTTTCATCTTGTGGATTGGTAGAATTTGGCAAGGCCATTTTATTTTGGGGGTTGGGGCATACAAAACCTATCCTGGTTCAGCATCTCCTTAAGATTGTGAAGTATTTGGTGGTCCCTAAAGGGTTCTGGTATATGGAATCAAGTCATCTCGAAAAAATACTTAAAGCAGCAATCAATGGGGGCTTGGCTGAGAAATAAAAAGTTTGTGTCCAGAGGCACTTCCATTATTTGGAATGGATTTTTAACAACCATTTCATGGCTGGGCAGATGTTTGAGATGGAAGGTGGGTGATGGACGAGATGTATTCATTGGTACTGATCCAATCTCAGGCATTAGTGAGAGTCACTATTTCGCATAGGATTTAAGATCCTATCTCAGTGACTATGGGATTACTTCTCTTCATCATGCCAGAAATACCTTGTCAACCCGCAAACATACTAGTTGTCTGCCAATGATATGGAGTTGGGGGGTGATTGGAAAATCGAATGGGATTCTTACATTTCAGTCTTACAGGAAGGTGGTATCCATCTGTCTGATGAATCAGACTCCCTGTTTTGGACTCATAATAAAAAAAATGGGAGAGTCACCGCAGCCGTGGTCTATGATTTGATTGCCTCCTTGCATTTGACCTCGAGTAACGAAAATATTTTGACAGGTTTATGGAATCTTAGCTTCCCGCTGAAGATAAAATGTTTTGCTTGGCTTGCAGTAAAGAACATAATTCTAACCTGTGATAATTTGGTGAGCAAAGGCTGGTAAGGTCTGACTTGTTGCTGGTTATGTCACTTGGAGGAAGAAATTGTTCAACATATTTTTGTGGAGTGTTCCTTAACCATTTCTATTTTTGAAGCATTGAAAAATATCTATCATTTCTCCCTTCCTGATTCTACCGAATCACTGGTTGAGTTCTTGGACTATTGGATGATCCACAATCCCTCTCTCTACTACATTCCTTTTTTTGTAATTTGGTGCATCTGCAATGCTCAGAACAAAGGTATATTTGAGGGTAAAAGAATCTCTCTGGCAACTCTCACTAGTAAGGAAGATTTGTATATCCACAGCTTCCCAGTTCCCGAAAAAAAGAAAAAAGTCAGGAACATAGGCATTGATCCATTATTGGTCTATCCAGTCGGTTTTTTCGATGGTGCTGCAGCAGATGGAAAAGGAGGGGCTGGGATTTATCTAGCAGTCAACAGAAATCACCATTTTCATATCAAGCTGAGATGTGGTATGAGAACAAACACGAGGGCCGAATTGCTAGCCTTGTGGGCTTTTTTGTACTGGGAAATAGCTTGGGGGCTTCCCTCTCTTCACATCTTTGGTGATTCTTCTGTGATCATCAACTGGGCAATGGGTAAGGAAGCTTTGTCATGCCTTACTTTGGACTACGTGTGTGTGGCCATTAGGAAAATGATGCCACTCTTTCTCAGATTAGACATGCAACATATATACAGAGAGCACAACCATTGTGTAAATGGCCTCTCCAAGGAGGCCCTGATGTTGGCTCCAGGCCTTTGCCATATTTCAGAGTTTTTTGATGACTCTATTACTGAGTTTGGTGA
Organism: Pseudotsuga menziesii; assembly: GCA_001517045.1. Taxonomy (NCBI): domain Eukaryota; kingdom Viridiplantae; phylum Streptophyta; class Pinopsida; order Pinales; family Pinaceae; genus Pseudotsuga; species Pseudotsuga menziesii. The sequence goes on along the minus strand of LPNX011113746.1, from coordinate 374,669 downwards.
ATTTTTTCTCTTTTGAGCTTGTGTTGGAGTTGGGCTCCCTACCTTTTGGGCACTGTTTTGGATTTAGGTTGGATATTGTTGTTGATTTGTAACTTGGACCTCCTCGGAGGTGCCCTCTGTCCGCTCATTGTGCTCTCTGGCTATAGGTTAGGATGGCTTGGAGAACCTTCTGGGTCTCTCTTATCCATGCTGAGTTATGACCTTTAGGTCAGATTTCTTTTTCGTGCTTCTTGACGGGAACAGTAGCACATGTTTTGTTGATATCTGTATTAGTCACACACCGGTCTGTAAAATGCCCTTTGATTCTACATGAATACCAAGGACTGAATTTTTTCTTCTAAAAAAAAAGTATAATAAGTCTTCCAAAAATTATATCAATATTTAAGGATCGAAATAGTGGATTGGAGTTGGTAGCTAGACTCATACAATATAAAAAAAATGTATTTGAACTTAATGCACTTTTTATATAATGTATAATCTAATCTAAAATTAATAAGTCTCCGAGGAATTATATCAATATTTATGGATCCAAGGAATGGGTTGGAGTTGATGACTAGTCTCCAAGGAATTATATCAATATTTATGGATCCAAGGAATGGGTTGGAGTTGATGACTAGACTCGTATGTTGTATTTCTTAGGAAGCATATTAGTTTAACATGCCTTTTGACAGGAAATAGATTCTCTTCCATGTGGACTTAGTCTTCATTGTCTTTATTTCATTTTATTAGTTCATCATTTATTTATATGGGTTTTATTTATTTATTTATTATGTAATATAAAAAATAGTTTGTTGGAGAAAAAAGAACTTAAAGATTTCCAAGCTTGAATGTAAATGTGCCGTGTGAATGTAAATGTCCTAGTGTGAGGATGCAAGAGAAGACGGGTCCCACTGGAGCACAATCTTTTGGATTCGGAAAATGGTACTCTATTTGGGGATAGTAGAGTTTAGATCAGAATATAAGAACTTTGACTTCCGGGTGTAGCATAGTAGTCCAGTATACTTCCGGGTTTTCTTTTACTTACTGCTGTAGAATATTAAAATACTTTTTCAAATGTGTAGATGTAGATATTTGATTTTGTTACATTATTAAAAAATGATGAAGTTTTATTATGTAATTGCATCATTTTTTTTTATAAATTTTACACTTCATTATTATATAATTGGTTATATATAATATACTTTTATTATATAAAAATCAAGATATTTGATTACATTTTAATTATATTATTTAGAAAATGTAAATAAACTTTTTACAACAATACTATTATTTTCCAATATATAACCTTTACTTTTTTTTTCATCCCCACGAAGCCATAGTATTGATCTATACCAAAAATGGGAAAGGAGACAATCTAAAGATAAAATATTTAACTGAATATAATAATACCCTTTTCTCAACCAAAAGTTTGGCACACATTCTATATATATATATACCATGAACCTTAGAAGCACAATTTTGATGGAAATGGAAGTTAAATATATATTAATGTGAGAAAGTTAGAAAAAAAGATACTAAGTATAGAGAGGGAAGTGTTACGATAATTTTAGAAGCTGTTCTAGTTTATAGGGTAAGCTTGTACCAAGTGGTACTTTGAAACAAATCAGGAAGATCAGTTACATGATTAGTTATAATTTCTTTTTGAAAGGAAGTAAGGATGGTTTCTCTCATCACTGCATAGCCTAGCATAATCCTACACAACCTAAGGATTTCGGGTGTTGCGGTTTAAAGAATCCTACTTTTTCACAAAGGATTTAGCAAGCAAAGGTGTTTGGAGGATATTGAAAGGTGTAGGCTTGTGGGTCAAAGTGATTTATAACAAGTAGATTGCCCCTCTTTCTAGAAGAATGGCTTAGGGATCGACAATATTTTTTTAGGAATATTCATATTATGTGGAAACCGTGCTTGTTCTCCTTTGAGGTCATTGATGACTAACTGAATTGGAAAGTGGGCAATGAGAGAAATATTAGGCTAGGCCAGGACCCATGGATTGGGTGTGAGGGTTCTCACAAACTCCCTTTGATTCTAGTGGAGCAGCTGAGGGATAGGATTTTCTTTAACATTACATGTATTGATGACCCTATCAACACAAATGTTTACTCTCAACAATTTCTAGTTGTTGAGGCATTTCACTTATTGACTCATGAAGATAGGGTTTCTTGGGATAGATAAATTTAATCTTTTAAAGATAACCACATCAAACTTAAAAATTATGAGGATAAGATTTTATGGTATAGGAATCAATCTAGATGCTCATATATTCCAAGAATAGGTTATAGAAGTTTTCAAAGAAGAGGAGGAACACCATGCTTTGTTTTCGTGGTTTGGAAGTTTAAGTGGCCCTTAAATTCTAATATATTTCTTTAGCTTGGTCTATCCTACAAAATTCCATTCTGGCATTGTCTGCAACAAAAAAATTTGCAAGCCTTAGCTAGATGCCCTCTATGGAAGGCAGGTAATCAAACCATTGAGCAACATTTTATCTCATGTTCCTTTATATTTGAGACGTGGTAATTTGCATCTCAAGTCATTGGTCATGCATTTATTTGGTCAGGTAATTCTTTAGATCAAGCCCTTGCCTCATGGACTAACAATTTGGCCTATAAGGATAATTTTTCTTTGCCTACTATAAATTCATCTAAGGAGTGTGGCTGGCAAAAAATAATGTTATTTTGAACCTTATGTTTATGCCTCTAAAGTTTTGTCTATCCTCATTCATTTTCCTTAAATGGTAAAAAATTCTAAACCTAGAAGGACACTTGAAGAGGTTCTAGATAAATCAATTTTCCACAGTTATGTTTTGATGGTGCAACTCAAGGTAACCCTTCTAGGGGGAAGTTGGGAACTCTTTGCATCTAAATGAATCCAATTGGATAAATTTTGCAGCAAGGTTGGGTAGTAGCACAAACAAGAAAGCAGAACTTGTGGCCTTAAGGATTTCACTTATTTTGGCTCTAGATAAGGGGGTCCAGTCCCTACGGGTCCTTGGGGACTCCAAACAAGTAGAATGATTAAAGGATAGGAGACCCACGCCCCCACCCCAACCATAAATATTCTGCTTTCCCCTATCTATGAGGACATTATCATATTAAAGGACATTTTCAGACTATAAGTTTTTAGCATACATACAAGCAAAGTAATGTCTTAGCAGGGTCTTTGTGAAATACAGACCTTTAGGTGTAGGATGACAATTGGATTTGATGGGAACATGTAAATGGTATTGAGTCTCGACTTCCTCAAGGCCCATATCCTGGATAATTTTCTTTTGTCATGAAGACATAATATCTGTGTTTGTTGTCTATTTAAGTTTGTTTTAGATTTTTGTTTTGGAAAAATCTAGTCTTTGTACATCTAGAGGGTACTCATGATTTTATGTTTTTACTCTACATCTTTTTGTAGATTGAACAACCTTTGAAAATTATAGCCTATAATCTATAAGATTTATAGATTTATATGAAAAATGTGGTTTATTACCTTTAATATAAGCTATATTTTTTTTCCCAAGGAAGAAAAGGAAGGTGAGAAAGTAGTTAGAGATCTCTTATTTAAATAAGTTCATATGTTACATTCTTAAATAATAAAATTGTATTTAATAATAATAATAATAATAAATTTTTAGTTTTACAAATTAGTTAGACACCATTTTGATACTCAAGACTCCCTTGTTTGTGGGACAAGATTCTTTCCTATAAAAAAATATCTACCAAAATTTAATAATTATCAATATTTATATTTATTAAAGTATAATTTTTAAAATTTATTAAAATGAAAAAACTGATAATTAATTTTTAAAAAATGCAACTCCTTTAAAATAAGAGGAATATGTGATTCCTTGTTGTACATAGACATCAAGGTAATGTAAACTTAAAACATAAACATAACCAAGCTACGTTTAAAATGTATGCAAAGAGAAGAAACACCAAAAACATATTGTAAGGGAACCCAATTATTTCAAATCAAAGCAAACTATGTCAAACGAAAAAAATATATAGAAGATGTATTAAAACATTTTGATAAAGGAAACCAATTAATAAAAGACAACTAAATTTAAAAACATTAAACAAACCCCGATATCCATTAGGGAATTTATTTGAGCATCACACTTATGTTTTTACACTACTCATAATGCCCTCTCCATTGTTACTCAAAAACCAAATGAACATTCTGAAAGGGAAATTGGGTGCCTTGGAATATGCATATTTTATGGAAAATGTATTAACTAACCGAAGTGTTTTATCTTGGTATACAATATACTATTAATGGTATTTAAAAATATATTTATTTTGCATGATGTGTATGAATAGATTTAGAAACATTTATAGAATCCTCTCCCTAACTAGCATGTGATGCAACCATGAATGAAGAATTTAATTCTTTGATGATGAATAAAACTTGGGATTTATTTCCTTTTTTAAAAGGAAGAAATCTTGTTAAATGCAAATGGGTTTACAAAACTAAGTCGTAGATGGTGGATTTTATAAACACACTATCCTATTAGTTTCCAAAATATTTTTCTAAGTAGAAGGTATTGACTACATGTTGGCACCCCAACAACTCCCCTTGATTTTACACAAAATCAAGGGCCCCCCATATTAATTTTTATAAATACTTAGTTTTTTATTTTCTTTTGTTTTATTTGGTAAGTGAGTTTATGGCTTTTCTTTGTTGATTCTTCGATTTTCACATTGCTAGTTTTTTGGCTTGGTTTTCATGGATTTAAGGATTTGGTTTCTAGATTTATGAATAATGATTGCATATTCATACTTAAGCTTGTCCAAGATCGATCGCATACTTAAATTTGATTTGATTCGATTCTTCAACGGTCTCACAGATTTTTGGTCTTCGATGATCCGATCATTCACCTTGGTGAATTGGGTTAGATTGCTAAATGATTAATTTTAAGGATTTCGATCTACATCCACATAGAATGTAAATTAAAGCATGGAATATAATTGATTGTCATATTCTTTAAATTTTATGACCATTTAAAACATGCATTTTTATTCATTCTTTGATTATTAAGACGAAACTTCCTTCCCTTGCTACTGGATTGATCTATGACTCTTGAATACTTGATGATCTTCCATGTTGACTTGTTGGCTTATCTTTTAGATGTGATGCATATACTTCAATCATTGAAAACTTATTTGCTAGATGACTATCACTTTCCATAAAGATTTCTTAATTTTTATTTATTTCTAAAATTTTATATAAAAGAAAATTGAATAAAATGTGAAAATATTAACATTTAAAATTTTGAGTTTACAATTTTTATTTTTATTTTCATATATTTTGTAAACTTTATTTATTTATTTTATTCAATTTCCCTTCTCAATATATTATATATATATATTGAGAAATAAGTACTGTATATTAAGAAATAAGTAATAGCTTTTTAGAAGACAAGTTTATGATTTTATATGTATTCAAAGGCAAAATAATACATATTAAAACTATAAAGTGACATCATATTTTCAAAAAAATATCATATCTACGAAATAAACAAAAAGTTTGGTTTTATTAAAGATTTATTTTAATAATATTTGGATTCTTTTAAGAAAAATCAACATATCCTATTTAAAGTCAATCCCTATGCTTATAAAACTTGCAAATTAATTGATTGGAAATGATACTTAAAGTTTTTTTTAATGTATAATGAATATCGTTTGTCTCAAATGGCTGGTGTGTATCTTTAGAAAAGAACAAACATCTAACATTAACGTGTATTGAAATAATACAATAACTTTTGTTTCCTTTCAAGATTTACATAAAGGCTACTGTTTGAAAAACATATATTTGTTTTCTCAAATCATTTTCGAGTTTAAGCAGATCGAATGGTAATTCCATTTGAGAGAGGATCTACTTCTCTATCATACATTTATGGTGATTTCACGCAGATTGTTGTCATTTTACGAAGAAATAAATTCAAATGAGCAAATGTTCATTCACCGCCAAATTGAGAATGGGATTAGGGATTGATTTAATTCTTGAAAAATGTCACGTCTGTTTTTGTTTTTTTGAAAAAAAAAGCGTAATTTCATTCATCTTTCGAGATCAAAATTACATTCTGTAGATTCACTTATCGTGAATTTCAAAATCCAAAAACTGTTACCTATAAAAAGGCTATAAAGTCTTCTATCTATTATATTCTTAAGAGAACATACGCAGATGCCATTTCAGAGAATATCTTCTGTTCCAGAGTACCCAAAATATACAAAAATTGCTGCAAATAGACTTAATACAGATTATAATTCTACAAAATATCAGTTGTTCCATAAAATTCAAGTGAACATATCAATTTTCAGAGAGGTTCTATAAATGGCCTGTGATAGAAATCCTGATTTCTGCCATCATTTGATTCTTTCACTGTCCAAATACCCGCTGCCAACTGGAGCCCTTCCTTGGAAGCTTTGTCCACTTCCTTGTTATTTTCCCTGTATACATGCCGGCAGGAAAAGGTGTCAAAACGAAGGAGGAGCATCCTGATAGAAGAGAGAGTATGAGATAATCTCAAATGCCTGCATTCTTGAGTCTGGTTGATCCAATTTATTACATTCATTGAGTCACCAAAAAAATTCAGTTCATTGCAACCTTTTTCTAAAGCAATTATTAGAAGAAGCTTGAGGCTCATTAGCTCGGCATAGTTATTTGTGCCCCCCCCTAGTCCCATAGACATTACAAAATAATGTGACTCTGTTAAGAATAGTACAGCACCTCCTCCACAGGAATTGTTTTGGGCTGCCCCATCGAAAAATGCCCACGGAGACGATCTATCAGTTTCCACCTCTAAAATCCTTCGTTCTCTTGCCACCCTTATATGTTCTGGATAGGATTTATAAAAACCCACAGACATAGCACCTATGAGTGCCGGAATGCTTGGTATGTCCTTAAAAATAGCCTTATTGCGGGCAAGCCAAATCCCCCAAATGACCAGCAGAGGTAATATCTATGTTGCTTTTGTGGTGCCCTCCGCCACCAAGAATCCCACGCAGCCCCTACTGAAGCCCCTTCCCACTGGAAAATGAAGCCAACGAGTGAGGATACTTCCCTCCAAACTTCAGACGAGAAAGTACAAGTAAGAAACAAGTGATAAGTGGATTCCAGCTCCCTTTTACATAGCACACACCAGCCTGGTCCCTGAAAGGATCTCTTCTGCAACATGTCCCAAGTAGGAACCTTGTTGTTAAGAACACACAACATAAACCTTGTTGTTACCCGCCTCATCCACAAATCGTGGGAACATCTGTGCCATTCTAATGACCTCTTCTATTGTGGCTTGCTGCGGGGCTTTGAACAGATGCTGAAAGTGACTCACCCCACATCTGGCCTTATCTTCAAAAGATACATGTGTATTACCCACCTCATCTTGCAAGCTCCAAATGGTATTTGCCACCTTCCTTCCTCTAGCATAAGCATGAAATTTTTTTGTGTTATCATCCCCGCATTCCAGCCATATAGCTCTGCTTTTAAGCCTCCACACTTCCTCTCTTTCCAATAGAAGAGTATTACGTCTTCCCTCCAACCTTGACAAGGCCTCCTTCGACTCTTGTGAAGTAAATCCACCGCCTTCTCCTTCATAGATCACCAGAAGTTCTGCTTCAACCTGTTTCAGCTCAGCGTCTTCTCTGCTTCTCTTCGCAACTGCCTAGTCCTTGATAAGAACTTTTAGCCTTTTAATATTGTCTGCAAACTGCAAGGCAGCCGATCTATCAATTTCCCCTGCAATAGGGTTCCAGTGTGTGAGAAATAGATTTTTGAACGTCTCGTCCTGTAGCCAAGTTTTATTGAATTTTAATGGGCTTGGAGGATTTATGGGCCCCTTTTTTATTTCAAAAAAGATAGGGAAATGATCAAAAAATCCCCCACTGCCCACCCATTGTCTAACTAAGAAGAATCTGTCCACCAACTGCTCTGCTACCAAGAAATGATCTATCCTTTTTGCCACCCTAGCATCCCCACTTCGATTGTTTCTCCAGGTTGGCTTTAGTTTAACAGGCTCCATATCCAGCAAACCCTTCTCCACCATTTTCTGAACGAAGTAACCTGCCAAAGAATCCACATGGGCATGGGGACCCCATACCTCATTATGTCCCAACGAAAAGTTTAAATCTCCACCCAACACAAGAGAATCACCATTCACCATGGGATTTTGTAACAGAGAGTCCCAAAAAGGGGCTCTATTCAAGTAAGGCCTGTAGACATTAACCACAGTTAATGAAATCCCCAAGTCTTCAGAAAAAACCTCAGCACCCAGCACAGCATCCATCCCCCAAGCATTAACCAACTTCACGCAACAGTTCTTCCATCCCACCGCCAGGCCCCCAAAGCGACCTCTTGCATCCAAAGTCACAAAAGACCAACCAGGTAACCAGCTTTCCAGCCTCTCCTTTATCACCTCTCCTACTCCTAAAGTCTCTTGTAGCAAAATCACATCCGGGTGTTCAAGAGTAAGCACCCTAATGAAGGCTGATTTCTTAACAGGCCCAGCCAGGCCCCGACAGTTGAAGGACATGAGTTTCATATTCGACCTTTTTTCTTGGCCTTCTTCGCTCTAAGGGCCTTTTCAATCGATTGATGTTTTCCTTCCAATAGATCCTCCTTGGCTCTAGACTGAGCCTTGAATAGGTTTGTCTTTCTACCCCGACCTCTTCGCACAGGCGAAGAAACTTTACCCAATCCAGAAGGAGGCTTTAAACAAGATCTTACAAAATAAACCGAATCCGTAGATTCTGAAGGAGAAGTACAGGAATCCTCAGGAAGAGATTTGGGGTCAGGTTCCAAGACTACAGTGGAGGGCTCTTCCACAGCAGGAAAAAGGTCGGGTACACAGGCGGTAATTGCATCAGAAGTAGGAGCATCTAAACCTAGGGCGGCCTCAGCAGGGATAAAGGGCATGAGGAGAGGCATGGAGGGACCAGACTGACCCGATAATGATAGCTTCCTCAATCCTTCTATCCAGTCATATCCTAGAAAAGAAACATTATTCAAGAACAAATTTATATTTGAAGAAAGGGGTAAAGTGTCAATACCCGGGCAAGTAGGAACCCCAGAAGAAATAACATTCACCAGGACTGAGGCCTGAGCTAGCTGTTCTGAAGGCCCTTCGTCCACCACAGGGCCTAAAATGTTTGGGTCATCACAAACCGGGGCACTGCCCAGATCATCCACAGCGGAATGTGCATAACCATGAGACACAGCAGTCTTCTCAGGAGGTCCCTCTCGAGAAGTCGAAGCACCATTCCTTCTGTTACCGTTGTGTGTATGGACCGGTAAAGGGCAGACCGATACCGGATGCCCATAAGTATGACATCGCCTGCATCGAAACGGAACATTCTCGTAATCCAGCATTTGTGGGATGATCACCGGCCCCCAGTCCAGATTAATGTATTCAGCCAATCCCTCCCTGAGGTTTAAATTCACCAAAATACGGGCTACCTTCTTCTCATTAGTTTCTAAGAAGGATAAATCTGCCTCCAGAAATGTCCCCAGTATATCCCCAATCCACCTGAAATGGTACAAATCCCAGAAATGGAGGGGAAGCATTGGCAGTCTCACCCAAATAGGAAGTACATCCACTCTTTCTTTGCTAGCATCAAACAGAGGGTGCGAAGGTTTCAAAAGGACGGGTGAGTGGTCGAGATGCCAACTTTTGTTCTGAATCCATTTGAGGTCCTCCTCCTTCGCCAAATTGATCGCAAACCAGCCCCTGTTCAGCATCTCCACCACCGAAACATAACCTAGCTACTCACCCCAAGAAACCCCAGCCCAGTCCTGTACAGTCTTCTTAGCAAAATTCCTCCCCATAACCCTCCCTACCAGAGTGCATTTCGCCATCTGCAGCACACCATCCCAAGCTAAATCTTCTCCAACCGCATAATTCCGAACCTGCTTCGTTTTAATCCAATTCCTCCGGCGTCTCCTTGCTGAGCCACCATTTGCGACTTGCCGACCAACAGGGTCACCTGAAACACCTATACTTCCTGCAGAGATGACCCTTCTAGGGGATCCAAACCCTCTTTGCTCCTCTACTCCCAACGGTACCCTCCACTCTTCCTCCAAGTTTTCTTTGCTTGAGCCCTTTCCTTGCATAACCTGTCCAGCCACCTGTTCGAATCCCTCCACTACCTCAAATCCTCCCTGAAAGACTGGTGCCGAAAACCCTAAGTTCCGGGAGCAAAAGACTCTGTTCTGCCGCCAGCTTGGGCTACCCAACAAATCAGCAGGAAGATGGGAATAGGAATCCGCATGGAGTTCTTTCGGAAACTGCTCCACCGGCAAGAAAACAAGGAAGTCTGAGGGAGAGGTAACGTCTTCCAAGCTCAACGGCACTAAACTAGCCGAATCTAGAACCTCCTGTCCCAGTCTGGGGATGTACACCCCCTGCTCCATCAGCCCTCCACCTGGCACCTCCCATATGTTAGAGCTTTCCAACCTGTCACTAGAATAATCAATAGCATCCAAATCCTCCATTGCTGCCTGAAAAGTAAACCGTAACAGTCACGAAACCCTTCAATCTTCCTCAATCATCACCAAAACCCTAATAGCCTGCCGCCGACTCAAGACATGTCAAAGGCACTGTCAGGGTTGATAGAATAGCTCTCGTTCCAGAGCAGAACCCTAGCCATAGCTAGAGGCCTTGACCAGCCGTACCCCTCTCTGACAATCTACGCCATCGACATCACCTTCAGCCTAAACCCTAGCTCCCTCCTCTCGCTGCACTCTCTCCTGTTGAGGACATTGATATCAATATAGGTATTGCAGATTTGTTGGATGATGATAATCAGTTGGACAAAAATCTTGTTCAGTGCCAACATTGTCAGCAGATTGGCCATGATGAGTCCAATCACGTCTTTTAACAGATTGCGGTACATCAAACTGTTGCGAGGAAACACATTAATTTGTTGAGATTCCACCGAGATTGCAGTTTGTTGTTTTAAGGATATACCACCACATGCCAAACAAGTGACTATAGTGAATAAAATAATTTACCACATCACCATATCTGAATTGATTGTGAAGACATGTGTGGCCAGATAAATCCTGAATTTCTGCAGATAAAAGAGTCTTAGTTTCCAGCAAATATATTTTCATTAAATTTTTTTTTGAAAATCTGTTAGCATGAATTAAATAGTGCTGAGATATCATCAAAGTAAGCATCGACTGCACAAATCTATGAGAATTCCGTAGTGTATTACATATCATAACTGACATCAAAGAAATGATTGTAAACACCACGTTTCTCTTTCAGAAATTAATGCGTAGACAGTTAGCAATAACACTTATTGAATTATTCATCTTGTTTCTGTAGATATTCAAGGGTCTCAGGCGATTAGCCTCATTCCAGAGAGAAATTGCGCTGTGGTTTCACATGGAAACTTATCACATATAATCTCTCAAAACAAAAGTCATCAAATTGCTACTTAATGTTAAGGAGTTGAGAAACGATACCGAGAAGAATGTTCCTATTCATGGCTACATCATTTTTATCTTGATAAACGAGAGTTGGGTGAAAGAAAGGTTGAACCATGAAATTATGCCACCGATCTGCCGAACATTAAAAAGATATATTCTTTATGTTCATAAAATTTCTCTTATTCTAATTTATTTTCGTGATGCTTTGTCTTTCGCTGTTTTCTTTTCTTTTATTTACTCTCTATCGGTTTTGCAGGTTAAGCGATGAAGATGGATAAAGTTACAACGGAATCATTTTCTATAAAATCTCCGAGATTATGGTTAGTTGACGAGGAGGTGGGAAGAGGAACTCACCAGAGAGGGAAACCAACCTGTTAATATGGCCAGGAAGATGGCGGTCAGGTCACACAGTGAGCAGAATTGAGAGTTAATTATGGGAATCAGCTCATCAAAAATATTAGATTCGCTGCCTGGAATCAAGGGAGGAACAAATTCATTTATCTTATATAAAGAACAGAGAACAACAGACAGGGGGAGGGGATGGTCTCTACATATGGGAAGGAACAATTTTGTTTGTGTCTTTCTTTGATTCTATTTCTTTTTGTAACTTTGTTTCAGAAAGCTGGCGATGAACGCTGCTAGGATGTTTGAAAATTCTAATTATTTTGTTCTGAACACTGGTGTGTGGAGATTTTTCTACCAAAGGGGGAAGTTTATGTGAAGAAGACTGATTAACTGTTTCAAGTTGATATTCTCAAGGATTGTTTCATCTTGTTGATATTTTGAAGGATTGTTTCATGGATGTCTTCAAAGTTCAGTTTTAAAACTGGTAGTTAAATTTTAAAACTTTTATATACATAAGTTTTCGGTATTTTTCTTGTTTTGAATATTTGTATGTATGATCATGTTTTGGTGTTATTTACGTATAATTTTTAAAGAACTTACTCTAATCAGTCATTTTTATATTTGATGTTTAAATATTATATCTTTTATTTATTTAATTTTTGTTTGATAAATAAATAATATTAATAGTGTTATTCACTAACTAATTGGTTAAAACATTTTGTATTTTAACAAATGTTTTAATATATAGTTGGTTAGTTATCAATATCATTCAAATATAGAATTGTTGAATTTTAATTGTCTTTTAATAAAGTATGATGTTTGAATAATAAAGTTATTTTATTATTTCATTGTTCTTATCTCAAAAATATTATAAAATCTGATTGTGTTATAGTTTCAATTCTGTTGAGTTTTCTCATTGACTTGAAACTGTTTCTTTTTAGATTTATACATCATCAATAGATAGTTAAATTTAATTGGTTACACTTAGTTTTAATTATAGAGTCTCTCTGGTGAGATAGATTAATTTAATTTTAGTTATATAAAATTAGATTAATTTAATTTTAGTTATATAAAATTTTAGTTCAGTTTAAATTAAATAGGTTTTATTTAGATTTAGCTTGTTTTTATAATTTAGACAAGAAATCCAAAACATAAACAAAACAAAAAACTTTCCTTAAGAAAGCACAATTATGTTAATTTAGATTTAGAAATTAAGATTAGGACGATTTAAACTTAGAAATTGATTTAGTACTTAAAATTTTAATAGTAGTTTAATTTAGGAAACATTTTGCTGAGTTCAGAATACCATAACCTATGAGGTTTTGCTATTCCAAACACACTGAAATTGTTTTAAGTAACTTGTGTGGGCATAATCTCCTTAGTTGGCCTAGGTCAGAAAATACGGCCAACACTACATTAAATTGTTTTTCCCTATTTCAAAAAATCAGTTATATCTACCTTTTTGTTGCCATTGTCACTTCATATTGATGGGAGGTCCATCAAGCATATGTCAACTCTACCTTCTTGCATGAGGGTTTTCAAGAATAAATTTAAATGGAAAATATCCTTGAATTTTTCAGAGTAACTCCATCTTTGTTTGTTCCTCAATAAATCCCTCTATGACTTTAATGAATGTTCTCAAGCTTGGTATGAAAAAATGGACCAATATTTTTTTTGTATTTGGCTTCTCTAGATGGCACTATGACCCTAATTTCTATACCAAGTAAGTAGGTGACCATATTATCATACTTTTTTTTATGTTGATGACCTAATACTCATGGGTAGTTATACTAAACTTAAAATCCATGTGAAAATGAAGTGAACCAATCTACTTCAAACACTATATATCCAAAATACATATGATAGTAGAAAATAATCCATGACACTCAAACTTCTTCTTTTCAATGCACAGGTGGAGTTTCATGGCTAGAGAAGCTTCGAAACGGGTTCTAGCTTCAGTCTTCGATCTCGGGCTTCATTTGTCCAAGTAAGGGTTTTACACTGTCATGTTTTTCTTTATTTAGTTACAGTTAACAATCATATCTTTTGACCTTGTAAGGTGGAATGTAGGTTTGTTAATCCTGTCTTGGAGAGAGCGACAAGGGGGTCACTTCCTCTCAATCCTCCTACTTCCTTGTATTGAGGTGGGGTTTATGTTTATGCAACTCTTCATTAGAAGTCTGCATTTTACTTGATCATTAATATTGATATTAACATTCCTAGTGTTGTGCACGTGTCTACCGATGCGACGGTTTGGATCGCATAATGTGGATACCTCACTAGTATTACGGGAAGGATATAATAGTTTTAGGGGTTGCAATGGTTTCCCAATGGGTTCACAATCCAAATTCAGAAAGGGATTTCATAGCCACTTCCGAAGATAAGTTTTAAAAATGTTTTATTTAAACCCTTATGGGGTTGTACTAGCTTATGAAAATGGCTTCGCAACCTATCATGCTTTGATGTGTTTTCATGCCATTCTATTTGGATGTACATTACATTTTTTTTATGTGGTGGATGCCAATAGATGGACTTACACCCATGATAATATTAATAGATTCGTATTTGAATTTCAATCCTGTTAACTTATAAATAAAGTGATAATTGGTTGCACTTGGATTTTAGGATTCTATTGTTGTTTAAAAGTTCGATCAATTTGATTTGATCTCGGATATGGAAGCTCGAGTTCATAGACAACTTGATATATTATGTTTATCCGAATGACTTTACTAGATCTGTTTTTCATTGTATTTATGGTGTGGATTTGTGAACTGGCATGTATTAATTAGTCTATAAAAGAGTCTAAATTAGATTTGGTTCCCAAATGGGTATGAATACTCACTAACAACAGTCATATAATTGTTTAACAGTGAGTTCATACGTTGTTTTGGGGATTTGCAATCCAGTTGTTTAATTAAATGAAGAAGCCGATTGGATTTGTTCTATAAATCTATTGATAATTTAGACGAAGGTTTTCCATCTCTTCGTTTAGTGTTTATATTCTTTGATTTCTTGTTGGGTTTTGGGGATTCCTTCTCTAAAATGGTTGTTTAACTATGTTGATGAAATCTAGTCGTAATTGCATGTATTCTTAAAAAATAGTTTTTAAATTGGAAGAAGTTATAAATTAATAAAATCTAGAAACATAGATAAGCTCTGTATAACAAGCCTGGTCTCCTATGGATTATGATTAATTTGAAAGATACAATTAAAATATTTTAAAGAAGATATTCAAACATACTTTAAAATATTATCTAGATCTATGATTCATCAGTTCATGATTCTAAGTAATGCTAACATTAGATCCACTCTAATCGTGGTATGAAAACCAAAGTAGAGATTAATTGAAATATAACTAAGATAATAAAATCTGTGATTCTTTTACATTTTGTAAATAAAAACAGTTTGTACTCAATCATAGCATGCAAATAGGAAGAAGGTTAGGAACACATGCATACTATATTTTTACTTCTATTTTTTTATTATTATTTTTATTTTCTTATTAAATTATGTTTATATTTATCTATTTATTTTTTTATCATTTGTTTTATCTTATAAATTTGTTTATATTTCTACTTTATTCCGTGGCTCTTTTTAATAGTTTTTAATATATTGCTTTTGACAAATATCCTATATCTACTATTTTTAATAGTTTTTTTATATATTGCTTTCTGTTTTGATAAATATCCTATATCTAGGATTTCATTACATATCGAATATTCCTTCTCTAACCCAGATGACGTGAATTTTCTTGTGGATTAAGGGTTTGTCGTTGGATACGCAAACAGAGAACTAAAAAACAACCTCGACTAGGGTCATTACAATTGAATTATAATTTTATAGCAATCGAATACTATGATAGTGCTTTTAGTTTACAGACACGTGGAGAGACTAGATTTATGTATTAACGTGTGACAAGCATGTCTACAGATTTCTCCATAAGCTTTACTCCTCATCACCGAATCATATCCCCATGTCACCGAATCAGATTCCTAAGACGCGTAACGTTTTACGATATTCCCCACAACAATGCTAAATACCTTCAAGTTCCTCCTCACCGAATCATATCCCACGGCATTTGGGCTCTCCCTGTTTTTCGAGCTTACTCATACCGGGTTTTTGCCTTTTGAATCACGACACTTTTGCAAAAAGTTCCAAATTTTTGAAAAATGGCTTGCATTGGGACTATTTTTAAATGGCTTCTCATATTTCACTGGTATGATAACGTTTGAAACTTTTTTTAAAATTCAAGGATGAATGATGACGTCGAATCCTGTGGTAGATATATTTTGCAAAAAGCGTGAATGAAAATAGAAAAAAAAACATAAGAGTAGCGTTTTGGATTTACGAGCTAACTCATCAACAACGGTTCAATATGGTGACCCATGTGCTTTTTGGGTTTATCATTCTATTACATATCTCTGGATTCATTGCAGAAAGAGAGAATCGCTTCATATGTATCACTGAAAATAATCTATCTGTTGGAAAGAAGGATATATAAATCTCAACTCTCACTCAATTTCAACATTTACTTCCTCCTCTATCCATGCTCTCGTGCGTTTGTGTGATTGGGTTTCTGGTTTTCAAGGCCTCAGACAGCCTATCAGTAGCGGAGCTGAACCAACCCCTCTGGTGATTTTATGTGATTGTGTTTCTGGGTTTCTAAGGCCCCAATATAGCCACAGTACAGCCTATCAGTAGCGGAGCTGAACTAACCCCAACCATAACCTAGCCATTGTTTTAATATAAGGTACTTCAAGTAAATTATAGTCATTTGAATTTTCCTTCTAGTTTTAACCAGTTGGATACTTGATTTCAATATGACATATCTGGAGGAAAGGCAGCATTCTTATTAATATTTCCTCGTATCGAGCTCCAGTCGCTAGTTGAAGATCGTCCTGTTCGATATGAATAGCCTGCGCATATGAAACTTGCAGATCGAGCTCGCCCCAGATCCTATCGATGGTCGGGTGGAAGCACCACCAGCATAAGTAATAGAAGCTCGTTTATGTGATTGGGTTTCATGGTTCCTGCGGAATATGAATCTATGTGGTCTGTGTGTAGTTGGGTATCCGAATCTGAGTGTCATAGTCTCATAACAATGGACTCTGCATCGCAACATTCAAGGGTGGATGGACTAGAAGCAGAACTTGAAAAGTGAAAGATCCTTCTACCATGTTTCAAAACCCTCCTCTGTTTATCTAACTATGCATGGAATGGAATAGAGGCTGGATCTCCGCAGAAATATCGAAGGCTTAATTTCTGCCGTCCTTGCTGAATACAATCCAGGAATTCGCCAATTCGGATTCTGAGAAAATCCAGGCAGTCGCCAATTAGTGGAAGGATTTCACATTCTGGGTGTTCGTCGCTCTGCGTCTCCAACATAGCTTGTAGAGTATCTAGAACCCTGAAATAGAGGCATGAATATCGGCTGGCTGGACTGGAACAGAGGTAAACAAGCTTCATGGGATTAGAGGACGCAGCTGAGATCAATCCTTTCTGTCAATGATTGTGTAATTGCGGAGCTTCAATTTCAGGTACATTCTTTCATTATTTCTTCTTAGCACTTCACTCAGAAGCAATCTGACTCTGATTCATTTATGTTAATTTTAAGTTCTTGGACGTTGCAATGAAGGTTGGGTTCACTTCTTCAGCGTTGCAATGAGGGTTGGATTTTGTTCTGTTTTTAGCGTACTTGTTTTTTTCTTATTTTCTTTACTTTCAGCTTTGATTTGCTCTTGAAAATGGTAAACTTGCTGGTGCTACTGTTTTCTTGAGATTCTGCTTTGCTTTGATCTCCGAAATGGTAAACATGCTGGTTCTTTCATTTCTATTTATTATTTTCTTTTGAAAATGTTAAGTATTTGTATTTTCTCAAAAGCCTATGTACAAATAATGCATCAATGCTTTAAATTTTTGAATTTTATATAAGATTTGAAACATATAAGGATGTAGATTTATAATTTGATTGTTTTTCATATAAGGATGTAGATTTATAATATATATAATATTATAAGAAATTTTCTTTTCTTAATTTTTTTATATATTTTTAATTTCCTATTTTATATGTTTATTTTCATTTTGTTGATTACAAATGTTTTATTAAAAGCACATTTATCATATATATATATATAATATTATAGAATTTTATTTATTTTGTTTATTTATTTCAATGACTTATATTTTTAAATTATATATTATGTCTTGTTTGCCAAGTATTTATATGTTATAGGTTTATTTTTGAATTTTTATTTATTTATTAAATTTACGTATTTTTATATTACAAATAAAATTACGTATTTTTATATTACTTGTATTAAAGTTGTATTTAATGTTATGAAATGGATCTCATTTATATATGTATATTGTGCATAAAGTAATAATGTATGGTGTTACATTATATATTTGTGCAAGTAAATATTCCCTTATTCTGATTTAGAGAAAGAGGAGTTACATTATATATTTGTGTAAGTAAAGATTTCGATTTAGTAGTGAAAGAGGGGGCAGAGAGAGAAGCAGGGAAGGGGAAGAGAATGAAAGATGGAGTAGGATATGGAGAGATGGGGTGTGGGGAGAGAGAGGAGGAGGAGGAGGTAGGGATATGGGGGAGGAGAGGGAGAGAAAGAGAGAGATAAAGGGGGAAGGGATGGAGGGGTAGACTAGGAGAGAGAGAGAGAGAGAGGGCGGGGGGCGGGGGTACATGGGGAAAGTGACCGAGAGAAGAATATAAAGAGGGAGAGAGAGAGAGATAGGGGGGAAGGGAGATGGAGAGTGGGAGAGGGAGAGGGACAGAGGGGGAGGGACAGAGAGGTTGAGAGAGGGAGAGACAAGGGGAGAGAGGTAAATAGGGAAAGAGAGTGAGGAAGGGAGAGGTAGGGACATGGAGAGAGGGATGGTGAGAGGGAGAGAGAGAGAGAGAGAGAGAGAGAGAGGAGAGAGGTTGGAGAGTGACAGGTTGAAAAAGGGAGAGAGGGAGGGAGGAGAGAGAGAGGGGGTGAAAGAGGGAGAGAGGGAGAGGAAGAGAGAGAGAGGGAGGGGAGAGAGAGAGAGTGCAAATGGGAGAGAGAGAGGAGGAGAGAGAGGCAGGAGAGATAAAGGGAGAAAGGAGGGGAGCATGAGAGGGAGAGGGGGAGGGAGCATGAGAGGGAGAGAGGGAGGGAGCATGAAAGGGAGAGAAAGAGAGTGAGAGGGAGGGAGGGAGAAAGCAAAATAAAGAGGGGATAAAGGGAGAGAGAGAGAGGGATTAAGGAGAGGGGAGGAGGGAAGAGGAGAGAGGGAGAGCAAGGGAGGGGGAGAGAGAGTAAGGGGGAAAGGGAGGGTGGAATAGAGAGGTAGGAAGAGAGAGGGAGAGAGAGAGAGAGGGAGGGGAGAGAGGCATTGAAGGGTGAGAGATAGAGGAAGAGAGGGAGGGAGCATTAGAGGGAAATGAAGAGCGAGAGAGAGAGGGAGAGAGCCTGGGAGAGAGATAGAGAGGGACAAGGAGAGAGAAGGAGGAGGGAGGGTAGAGAGAGGCCGGAGGGTGAGAGAGAAAGAGGCATGGAGGGAGGGAGCATGAGAGAGAGAGAGAGAGAGGGTGGGATATGGGGAGAGGAAGGGAGGGAGAATTACAAGGAGGGAGGGATCATGATAAAGGGAGTTGTTGAGGGAGAGAGAGAGAGAGAGAAACAGGGGGATGGGGATATAGGTGGGAGGGTTAGAGAAAGGTTGAGAGGGAGGGAGTAGGATTGGGAAAGAGAGAGGGAGAGATACTGTGAAAGAGGGAGGGAGAGAAATAGGGGGGAGAGAGCAAGAGATCAAGAGAGAGAGAGAGAGAGAGAGAGAGAGAGAGAGAGAGAGACAAAGAGAGATGGGTGGGGCACGAAGGGGGGAGCATGAGAGAGAGGTAAATTGGGAGAGAGAGTGATGGTGGGAGAGGTAGGGAGGGGGAGAGAGAGGGAGAGGAGAGATGCTAGAGGGTGAGAGATTGAGAGAGGGAGAGAGGGAGGGAGAGATAAAGAGAGGGAGGGGAGAGAGAGGGAGCAAGGTAGAGGAAGAGAGAGAGAGAGGGAGGAGATAGAGAGGTTGTAGGGTGTGTGTGAGAGAGAGAGGGAGAGTGAAAGGGAGAGAGAGAGGGGAGAGCGAGGTGGGAGGGTGAGAGAGATACAAGGAGATAAAAAGGGAGCATGATAGGGAGAGAGGGAGGGAGCATGAGAGGGAGAGGGGGAAAGGGAGAGAGAGAGGGAGGGAAAAAGGGAAATAAAGAGGGGATAGAGTGA
>LPNX011113746.1:324177-350758 GCA_001517045.1 Pseudotsuga menziesii | reverse complement strand
TGAAGGGACAAAGAGAGTGGACGAGAGAGAGAGAATGGTTTTATGTTTTTTTTAATGATATGCATTTTTAATTTACCCAAATAAAGATTCAGATTTAGATTTTATTTATAGATTTTTTTTTAAGATAACAGGTTAAATTAACCACGGGAATTTGAGACCTGTCATTTTTATATGAGCTAAATTTCCTTTTAAATTTCTGATTAATGTTTTTTACCTCGTATGATGTCAAAGTAATTTTGGAATGAAATTTTGTTCAAAATTTATTAAATGTTTTCTCTCAAACCTCTGTCAAGTAGATACGTGCAAATAAAGAACATACATATTTTAAATATGGTTATTGTATTAGAAATTTTTTATTTGAATTATTAAACAAAGAAACCATAAATAAATTGAATACTAGAATGATTCATGATCATGCTTCACCAGAATTAAATCAAACCGACCCAAATTGTTGGAGATAAGTATTTCCTTTTTCTTCTAAAATTAAAGTACATACATTCGACTATTATACAAAAATAGTTAGTTCATGTTTTAACTGTGTAAGTGAGGCCATAACTACCAGGACAATAGGGATTTATCCAAGCTCTAAAATATTTTTTACATTTTAAACTAATATGTTTAGGGTTTGAGGAAATGGATAATAACTTAGTCGTCTACACCTTAAACTAAGGGAACGCTTCTTGTACATGTTAATAGTTACAAACCCTCATTGAAATTGGAAATACCTTAGGAATCTCTCACCACAGAAACAAAGAGAGTTCTTTTTTTGATAGCCATCATAACTCCTCGTCATTTGCTGAGATAAATTCAACAATTGGGGATAATTCAACCAGTTTAGAGTAAATTGTTTAGTGGGAGGAAACCCTGAAGCCTTAATTTTTTTTATACTTAAGCATTTCCCCAAAATATGCAGAGAAACTTTACAAATTTAAGAAATTGTGATGTAAGGATTCAATTTTTTATAAATTAACAACTCAAATATTTTGAGGAATACATACACGAATTTTGACTGAAGGAATCAAACATCATCTCAATAAGTCTACATTCTACCACAAGATAAGTTGATGAAACTTTTGATTGACATGAGACACAAACTAAATTGAATGAAGGTCGAGATCCCAAGAGTTCAAATGCAACAGATTTTGATGTATATTATCATTATATGTTGTTGTACCTGCATTGGGGATGTGTGTTATCCCTTTACAGGATGTCTAAATTGTGTTTAGACCTTGAGGTACAACCTATGTTGTAAGTCGTAGCAATAGTCCCTAGTGTAACATCATGTAATACGTATTCATAGTCCCTCTAGAAGAAGTGGGCCCCATGTGAGAAGACATGTAGGCTTGAGTCTTATGTTTGGTCAGTGACTTGAAATGGTATAAATAGGGAGGTGCTATCCCTAATTTATACACACCTCACACTCTCCAGTTTGTATGAGAGAGAGACAATTACAGGAGGACATGTAGGCTTGAGTCTTATGTTTGGTCAGTGACTTGAAATGGTATAAATAGGGAGGTGCTATCCCTAATTTATACACACCTCACACTCTCCAGTTTGTATGAGAGAGAGAAAATTAGAGGAGGAGAGATATATAGCTGTTGTATACTTCGTGAGGAAGTTTGCGGGGTTTTATCCTTTATGGATTTTTTGATGAAAAACTTTCTGTTTGGCGTATATTTTATATATTATGCATATTGGTATACTTTTTCTTCTTTCATATAAATATCCTAGATAATCTAATAATATCTTAAGAAAAAATAACATTGTATGAGAGCCTCTCTGAAAGAAGGAATAGTGTAGTTGTGAAAATTAGGGATTCCTTATTCAAGGAGTTCTATCCAAATATCATCAAGGAAAGAGGAATATGCTAACTCACCTTAGTAGGGAACATCTTTTGGTGGAGACAGTTTCTAAATCATAGAATTTTTATTTTTGACCCTGTCACTACTCTCGGGAGGAACTAGGGCATTAAGTATGGAAGGATCCCCACCTTAGTTTTCAGAAAGTGACCTAACTAAGCAAATTACTTCAAGGAGGCACATATTTATGTCCAAATAGGTTTACCAAAATCCAAGTTTGGAAAATTAGGGTTTCTCTCACAAACCCTAGGTCAACCAACTCCGAAACTAGGTCGGACACCTCAAATCGGTAAGATCTAAATATTTTATATTTCCATTTGTGGTTCTCATTTTGAAAATATGACTCACCATACTCAGCTTGAGGACAAGCTTGAAGGGGTTGATAATGTTCGGGCATGGAAGGACAAAATATCCCTAACACTTGAAGGAAATTAGTTGGATCACTTCATCACTAAATAAGTTACAGAACCAGAGGGAGATGAGGCTAAGGGTTCTCACAAGAGAAACATGGCTAAGGCTAAGAGAATCATTGCAGATTCTAATAAGGGTCACCTCGTCCCCCATGTTTCTGCACTTAAGAAATGGAATGAAGTATATGATGCTTTGACAAAGATGTTCGAAGGGAAGAACATCAACTAAAAGATGACTTTGAGGAACCATCTGAAGAAAGTGAAGATACATAATTCCAAGACTACAAAGTATTACTTCACAAGGGTTGCTCAAATCAAAGAAGAAGTTGAAGAAGTTGAAGAGAATGTCAAAGAATGGGAAATTGAAATGACTACCTTGAATGGTCTTACTAGATCACGGGATTCATTCATTAAAGAAATTTGTGCTAGAAGGATGTTGATCTCTTTCATCAAACTTCGAGAAGAATGTGCACAAGAATAATCTAGACTTGTTACAAGAGAAGAAAATACGGGAGAAACTAATGATCAAGCTCTCGCAGTTTACACCAGAAAGAACTTCAATGAGAACGAGAAGAAAGATAAATTTCATCACAACAAGAAGAAAGACAAGAAACCGAATAGGACCAAAAGACATATTTCAAATGTTTGATGTTATACTTGTGATGAAAAGAGACACTTGGAAAGATATTGTACCATCCAAAAAAGGAGACACCATGCTCATATTTCTAAAGATGATGAACTAACAAAAAACACATTCAAAAGAGAGAAGGACGATTCAGATGAAGAGTATGTGCTAATCCCAACACTAACTGGCACTATCACACACATAATAAATGATTTTCTCATGGATAGTGGAGATTCCAAACACATGATAAGATACAAGGAATCATTTGTCAATATGTTTGAACATGAGTCACCTGACAAGGTGAAACTTGGGGATGATTATCAATACCCCATAAAAGGGAGCGGCGAAGCATCATACAAGCTTGAGTCCAAGAAATAATTAAAGATGAAGGATGTGATGTATGTTCCATGATTGAAGAAGAATATTCTCTCCATATCTGCACTAGATGTAAAGGGAATTAGGGTTTCATTTTTTGATGGCCAAGTTCTGATGTGGCCTAGAGGAAAGACAATAGACGATGCAACAATTATTGGAGAAGAGGATGAAGGCTTGTACAAGTTGTAGGGACAACCTAAACAAGAATTGGTTCATGAGTTGATTGAATCAAATGAACTATGGCACAGAAGTCTTGTACATGTTCACTACAGAGCACTATAGATGGAAAGCAAAGAAGTCCATGACTGCAAGAGGTCTAGGAAAATCATGAAGGAATTTGAAAAGGATGTGTAAAGGAAAGAATGCAAAGAATAATTTTCCTAGCAGTGAGATCAAGGATAAAGGAATATTGGAGATACTACACTTGAATGTATGTGGACCCATGTATTCTATATCATTAAGTGGGTATGTGTAGTATGTTTCCTTTATAGATGATTTCTCATGTAAGAGTTGGATATATTTCTTGAAAGAGAAAAGTGGATTTTTTAGTAAGTTCAAGGAATGCAAATCGTTGGTCAAGAACTAGACAGATGGGAAGATTAAGATTCTACAATCACATAATGGTGGTGATTTCACTCCGAAATAGTTCAAGGAACTCTATAGAGAATATGGGATTAAGAGGTAGTTGAGCACTCCATACAATCCTTAGCAGAATGGGGTTGCGGAATGAATTAACCGGACCATAATGGGAGCATAAAAAGAAATGTTGCTTGACCATGATATTCCTATGCACCTTTGGGTAGAGGAAGCAAGAACAACTATGTATTTACATAACCAAAAATTCCATCACTGGAGTCTTGGTCCAAGAAGAAGATGATCATCAAGAGAATGTGATCTATTATGTAAGTTAGTAGCTTTTTGGACCCCCTCTACGCTACCCATAGAACAAAAGATGGATTTATCCATATTATTTTCTGTTTAGAACCTATGCCATTACATACTATTCAGTCACACTCGATTCATGGCCAATTCCAACCCCATGAGGCATCTCTTGATCCATCGCCTTTTTGTTGTTGTGCTGCCAAGCGGATTTTCATTCTACAAGAGAACGATTTAGAATTTGTTTCCCCCAAGAGAACAAAATCTTTGGAATTAGCTACCTTAATGAAAAACCTCCCTCCGTCATCTGCTCTACCACCTATCACAATCAACCTTCCAGACAAATTTATATTTGTCCTTTCTATAGAATAACCATGGTATAGGGGAATTATCATGTACCTACGCACTAAAATATTCGATCCCCATTTAAGTTGGGAAGATTATTGGATCATTCCAAAAAAATATACTCGTTATCTCCTCATTGGGGATGTCCTGTATCGTTACGGTGTTGATACCATCTTACATCATTTCCTCACCCACGATGAGGCTAAAAAATTCCTGAATGACTGTCACAGTGGAGCGTGTGGTGGCCACCTCTCTGGTTTGGCCACCTCCTAGAAGATCCTCCTTTTCAGTTATTTCTACCCCACCATCTTTACCGACTACATCCATGCAGTCAAACACCGTCATAATTTACAGATATTTTCTCCAAAATAAAGGACACCACTCACACTGTTACATCATCTTTCCATAGTCGGTCCCTTTTTCAAATGGGTGATCGAGTTTGTAGTCCTCCCTCAGTTAGCGACCATAAATACATCATTGTGGTCATTGGTTGTTTCAGCAAATGGGTCGAGGCTATGCCTACGTTAAACTGTAAGGATGATACCGTGATACGGTTCTTTTTCAACCACGTCATTTCACGTTTTAGTGTCCCCCAACAGATAGTATTAGACCATGGTTCCCATTTTGATGACATTGTTTGGACAAAGCTTTTTGTTATGTTGAAGTTTGAGCACTAGTATTCCTCTGCTTATTACCTTCAGGGCATTGACCAAGTTGGGGTCGTCAACAAGATCCTCAAAACCATGCTCCAATGAATGGTATACAAGCACAAGTCCAATTGGCACGACATACTCTTATCTTCCCTCTAGGCCTATTGGACATCAACCAAAACTGCCACCGATTTTACCCCATTTCACTTGGTCCATGGTGTGGAGTCGGTAGTTCCCATTGAGTGCCAGATTGTGTCACTCTTCCTTGCTGTCAAGTTGCTCCATGATACCTCACCCTTAGAACAATGTCTACCCATGCTTAAGAGAACCAATGAGGACCATTTTGCTGCTCTCCAAATGATAAAAGCAACTAAGACTAGGTCAAAGTCCCATTTTGACTCCCATGTCCAACCTCGTACCTTTAGCGAGGGAAATTTAGTCCTAGTTTACGATCAGGCCAATGACAAGGTACGGAAAGGAAATTTTTATTCTATGCGGTATGTCCCATATGTCATCCATCGATGCCTTGACAAGGGGGAATACATCTTCGCTGACTTTAATGACCACTTTTTGAAGAATCCCTATAATTGGCTCTACCTCAAGAGGTTCTATGCCCGAGGTCACTCACCATGTAGTACAATTGTGTCATTGTTTTTATTTTTTATTTTGCACCATTCTTATTATGAGTCTTAGAGTTTGTTTCCTTGGTTTTTCCATATGGATCCTACCTCACCTTGCTACATTGGTTTCGCTGACGGTGCAAGTAGATGGTTTCCTAATCTTGGCTTGGCTATGTGGGTTATTTATTTCCCGTCACATGAGTTGATCCATATCGATGGAATTTGTTTTTGTATTGCTACCAACAGCAATTCTGAGTATGCTGGTGTCGCTGGTGTCCTCATTTCTGACCTCCACTTGGGTATTCATCACCTTGATGTTCTCCTAGACTCCCAACTGCTTGTCTCCCAGTTGAATAATTGTTATCGAGTGTGCAATCCTTGTCTCTTTAGAAAGTTCCTGGACACTAGAAATTTGGTTGGATACTTTGAATCCATTACATTCATGGATGTTCCCAGAAGTATCAGTAATGTAAAATACCAAATGGCTAATGACGTTCTAGAGTGTCACATCAATCATCTCATATAGGAAATAAAACTGCATCAGGCATCATCATATAGTCATGCATACATATGTCATATACCTAATATAGGCATCATCATCATATAAAAGACTCATAAAAAATACATAAAAAGTGCATCCACTTGCATATATATATATCATTTCACAATTTTCAGTACAAAATGAGAAGCTCCAAAATATTTATCGATTGATCATACATATATTACGGAAAATCCCTGTGCACCACTGCAATAATGTGCAACATCACTAGATGCTATTTAGACTCAGAGTCCTCATCCTCATACTCTAGTTCGGTGTCCTCCTTTGTGTCCTCCTCATCGGATTCCTCCTCCTCCTTCATAGGCACATCACCATGTGTCTTTGCTTTGACATACTCAACAACGATTACGATCCTCCTCACAAGGGGGATCCACTCTAGAGGAGCCCGATAACATTCGATGGTTATATCATCATCGAGGTACTGCCACCCATAATGAGTGACCCCATCTAGCAAGAACTCAACGTCAATTTGAAGTGATACTATCGTACTCCAACACCTCATGTTCCTATGAGCAGGTGGATCTAACCCCTCTACTCTGCCCCTCTGCCTCTGATAGCCTATTGGAGGTAGTGTTCCGATGTATGCACATGCACATAGTATGTCATCAGTATCTATCACACACATAAACTAGATACCTGTAAGCTAGTAAACTATATATGAATGAAAGCAAATAAATCATCATCTATACATATTTTCAGGTCCCCAAAGCTAGTTGGGTGGTCAAGGCATCTCTAGGTCTCCCCAGCAATCCATCCCTACATGCGGGTAGTCCTCTGTAAGGTCAAGTAGCTGCCACAACTATGCAAAAATATCCTGGCTGAAGAACTATCCCACTAAGTAGCCTCCCTCCCTGATCATCATCTTGCTCCACCTCCTCATGTGATTCTCATGAGGTCCTCCCTAACGCACCGCCAGATGCAGTCGCATAGTAGGTAGTCGCTGAAAAAAGAATGAACACAAGAACAAGGGGGGACATAAATCCCCTCCCACTAAACTATCATGGTTGAATGCATGTTGAAGCTCAGTTAGTTACATCTAGGCCCAGCCAATGTAAGTACCCCTCAGAACACACTCCACCATCTGGAGCTGAGCACCTCAGAATTTGTGTAGTCCCAATGGTCCTAGTATCTGCAACACCATCACTACCACATCCCAAGTCACAAGAATATCAATGTCACACATGAGTACGTAAGGCGAGTGCACTAATGCAGAGGCATGGAAATGCCTCTCACAGAGGTCGCCCAGTGACACCCCATATGATATCTTCGGTGTAGCGTCACCGATCATACCCAACATAGGTAGCCACATTCAAAAACTAGATATTGAGGAGCCTGATCTCGATCCACTCCTCCTGGATGGTAAAACACTCAACCTCCCGATCCTAGAATCTCACCATCATGTCCAGCAATAGGTTTGTTGAATGCATGAGTGGGATCTAGAAGAGCTTCCATTACCCACATTGAGCGAGTAAATCCTATATTGTTGGGTCATCATGCACCTCCCATCAGAGGTTCCCAATATATTTCCCTCACCACGCCACCCAAAGCATCCTGCACATACACAAAAGTCCCTTTTAGGTCTAGTCATGCACAAAAACTCATTATGTGCTGATTCACTCCTATTCGGCCTTTTTGTGCAACCCAAGTCGCTAAAAAACCCTCAACAAGAGCATCTGGGTCGCTTCTATCTATTGAATGGGTGTGACCTATGTTGCACCTGTCTCCCTGATAGGTGCGACTAAGTCACATCTGTCAGCCTGATATGAGCAACCTAGATTGCTCCTTTTCCCTCTAAAAGAGAGACTTGGACCTGCGAACCGCCTGAGCTCAGCATAGGCCCAAGATGAGAAAAACCATAAAGCAAACCAATGAAAAAGATGGGCTCGATGAGAGCTATTACCTGCAAGTCACAGATCAGAAAACCATTAGTCCAAACGAAAGAAATCAATAGTTGAGTTCTGGAATCCTCCACTCCAACTTAGCATTTACTAGTGAAAATGACACATGTCGTGTGGACTCCTATTTATAATCCTCCATTTTTGGAAGAACTTCCATAACCCACAATGAGCGAGTAAATCCTGTACTGTTGGATCATCATGCACCTCCCCTTGGAGGTTCCCAATATATTTCTCTCACCACACCACCCAGAGTATCCTGCACATACACAAAGTCCCTTTCAGGTCCATTCATGCACAAAAACTCATTATGTGTTGATTCGCTCCTGTTCGGCCTTATTGTGCAACCCAATTCGCTCAAAAACCCCGAACAGGAGCATCTGGGTCGCTTCTATCTATTAAACAGGTGCGACCTAGGTTGTGCCTGTCTTCGCAATAGGTGTGACTAGGTCACACCTTTCAGCCTGATATGAGAAACCTAGATTGCTCCTTTTCCCTCTAAAAGAGCGACCTGGCCCTGTGAACCGCTTGAGCTCGACATAGGCCTAGGATGAGAAAAACCACAAAGTAAACCAATGAAAAAGATGGGCTTGAGGAGAGCTATTACCTGCAAGTCACAGATCGGAAAACCATTAGTCCAGACGAAAGAAATCAATAGTTGATTTCTGGGGTTCTCCATTCCAACTTAGCATTTACCAGTGAAAATGACACATGTCATGTGGCCCCCCTATTTATAAACCTCCATTTTATCTAGTGTTTCTTCCATGCACCACAAAGTCATCCGAAGTCCATTTGAGACATCGTTCACACCACCATGTTCGGTTTTCCTCCCTCTATCTTTTGACGAGACCTTCGTCTCATGTTCTCATGATTATTTTCGGGGCCATTTCCTAGAAGTCACCTCAATTTGTGTTCCATCATGGAAATCACCCATTGTATGTATTATCATGTTCACGATCCATCCACTCCATCCATATTGCATAGTTGGTCATATTTGACCACCATCCATCATCCTGTAATAGGGACCTATTAATGTTTTGTATTTATTCCTATCAACCATTATCACAAAATAACCTCTTTCCATATATTGAACACTTCCCCCTTGCTTGATTGACCATTTTGGAGTTTTTGTTAAGCTCTTTTCTTACTCCTAAAAGAATGAAAATATTTCTGAGCATGCTTGGTTCCTTTCACTCTCATTAAATTATTTGAAAGGTTGTCTATGTGGCCTTGTTTATTTCCTTTTTTAGATCGCATAGACTATTGTAAGAAAAGGATCGCCCTAGCACCTTCTATCTAGGAATGTTTCCCTTTGTATTCTTTTACGCTTTCTTGGGTATTGGGACCATACTTTATGAAAGAGCTCAGTATGGGTTGTCTTCAATCTCTTTTCCAACCCTCTCATAAACAAAATATTTCCAACCAAACTTGGTTTCATTCATGCTCGTAAAAGTATTTAAACAACTAGCCAGTCAGTATAGGTTTAACCTTTTCCATTCTGGTTGGAATACCAATGGTAAAGAAGTATCCCTTCCCCCAAACGTTTGGGAGGTCTCTCCTTTGTATACTTTTATCATTTTTCTGGATTAGGAGACTATTAACGAAAAAAAAATCACATTGGATTCTTCTTCCTATTTCCAGACTCTCTATAAATGAAAACACCATTGAGCATTTACTTTCTCGAGATTGCTAAAAATCCACAATATCATGTCATGGTGAGCTTATTTCTATCCCTTAGTTCTTCTTTGACTATTAAGGAGGACGAAAATATGTCTTTAGGTGCCACCACATATCATATCAAAATATGCCAGCTTCCCCCCATTAGGTTTCCTTTGTTCATAGTATTATGTGATGACTCTTCCTTGGATCCCTTGGATACCACTACTCCTGTTACCTCCCTCATTATTCCCCAATGCAGTTATCTTGCTGGTATTATAGCTATGATCCCTTTCCCATGAATGAGTTTCATTTGTTTCCAGGTCAGCCCCTCCATTATACTCTGAACAAAGGAAGTTTGACTCCCCCGTACTCCCTTTCCTCTGTTCCCCCATTCAGTGCCTTAATCCCCATATTGTTCCACATATTTGGTTATCCCCCTCGTTATTTTATTCAAGGACACATCATTACCTTGATTAGTTGCAGGTATCCCTCTATCGATGCCAGCACATCTATTATGGAGGATAGACCCAAAGGCCCCTGTATCTTGGTTTCATCCACCTCATTGATGAGTTCCTTGTACCACTTGAAAAGAGTCATTAGTTCCTTTCAGGTTAGTTTTTTCTCACGTGCTCAACTTTAGCTACATCATTGCATCGTTGAGATTCATATAGGGTATTGGTCCATTCATTATTTGCTCAAAGACCCCATTTTTCACCTAACTCTAGCACATTGGTGAGTCTACCTATGGGACCGATAAAGTCTCATGCCCCTTGTGATTTCCAGCTGCATTGGTGACAGTGTTCAGAAGCTCCTAATATTATGCTTCCATGTATCTCCATAACTTTATGCTGCGTATTGTACCACAGAGATTTCGACTCTTAGTCATTCAGTCCATATATATGTACACCTCCATATTTAGAAGAGATGATATTGCATTCCATGAGAATGCCATTATTTCTATGTGTCAATTCTTCAAATCAACATTGTATTGATCCTCCCATTGAGGCCACCATTATGTATCATCATTTGTATATGTATTGATTGGCTCCCATGTTTTGATCCTTGATCACATTATTTATTCTATTGACATTGTTACAAGAATAAGTATGCCCACCTCATCCATATACATGTCACACATTATATGTATTTCATCCATTTTTGAGAACCAATAAAAAACCAAATTCCACCATAGTTAGAATGAGGAAGCTCCTCTTCTCCACTAGTCTCTCCATACTCTCTTCTGTTGTCACCATTATTACCATGATCCTATGATGTCCATCGGCCATACTATGACCTCCTACCCTCCAACATCAGGGGAAAATCTGTTAACACTAAAAAGTATTCACCTAGTTGTCCATGGTCTAAACCATATACATACATCATATTCCCTCCATATTTTCCTTATTTTTTATGTTCACAATTGTATTTCCACAAAAATGATCCAAAACATCATTATTCCTTCCCACAAATGAATGGATATTGAGAATATATTATGGTTTACCCTCACTCTCTCCCAAAAAGGGTTAAAAACCCCTAAAAAGGGGTCAAAAACCCTAAAAAGGAGAAATGGTAAAAAAATCACAGATAAATACCATGGGTCAAAAAACCCTAGGACCATACTATAAATACTTTGTGAAGGACTCTCCCAAAACACCTTTCCATTCACTTGTGGTTACGCTATGTCATTTTTCTCTCAGACATACTACATACTTTCCTTCCATTATCCCCACAGCCACTCCATCCCCCACTATGTATATTGATATATCTCCGTACCCCCTTTGGATCCATCCCCCATTTGACAACTGTCTATGGAGAAAACTATTGGGTATATGTTATATTCTTTGCATGTGCGTATGGAGGGGAGGTGCACATGCCAGCGCTGCAGCTCAACGATCCCAAAAGAACCTTTGATGGAAACAACCGTTAATGCGAGCGTAGCGGACAAATTTTTTTTTGGCTATTTATAGATTTTATGGCTATTTATAGCTGTTTGTGGCTATTTTTAGAATTTGTCTAAAAATATGTAACTTAATCCCAGTTAAGGGATTGGAGTCTTTTTCTAATCCGGGTTAGCGGATTAGGGTATTTAGATGTTGCAGAATACCTATATTTTGTATTGTGAGGATTTCATAATGTAATGAAGAGAAAATAGGAGGTGTGGCTCCAAGGTTTTCTGGTTTTCCCAGTTAAGGGTTTCCAGGGTAAATCTCTGTGTTTATGTGTGAATGATGTGTTGTGATCTCTATTTTGCTTAAAAGAATCTGTATGCTTTTCTTCTTTGCATAGGTTTAAAACTTACAAAAACTGGAGAACGAACCTATGGAGCTGCAGAACAACTTCCAAGGATAGCTACAGTGGCCCATCTTGTAGGAAAAATGTATTTTGTTTTTCTTTTATGCAGTAGTTAGTTAATATATATGTTAAAACCCTAAAAATATTTTATTTCATTTGTTACTATTTTTTCTATTATTGTTTAGTTTTTGTTATTCCATTGAACTCTTTCTTATGCTCTAGACGAGCTAAGGCTGGTGCTTTTGTACATAATATGGGAGAAATCCCAATTACACCTCAAACATACAAATGGAGGCTCTCTGTCCTTCATGCACTATACCCATGCACTAGAGAGAACATTTTCTACTTCTACATTTTGAAATTATTCTATATGATTAAATCCACAAATCTCTTACTTTTTCAACTATGAATTTATTCCCCTATTTCCTCTGCTTAAGAATATGTTTCTGTCTAACACGTACTAACTCCTTGTCCATGTTGAAATAATGTGTTAAATAAAATAATTTGGTCTGCTAATATCTAGGATAACATGTCATATTTGGGACAAAACCCATCTTGATTCCGAAATTACTTATAGAATAAGAATGTGTTCCTAAATTAGGAGCAAAATGACACTAAATGAGGATTAAATTCTTGAATATCTGCATCCAAATATATTTCTACAAATTGAAAAACCAATTCCATAGACATAATTTTCAGTTCAAATTAGGGTCGTTGATCTAATTTGTCATCGAACAAGCTATACCATTGATCTGCAATCTATCATTGCAACCTCAACTATCCGATGTCGACTGTTTGATGCTTAGTTGTCCTATGTAAACTTGTTCAATGCTGACTTGTTCTAATTGTTTAGAGTCAATGTTAGAAGTCATAATTCAAAATAGGTAATTCCACTTCCCCCGCTTTCCTCTCGACTCCCTATCCGACTATTTTGATTCCGATGTTATAAGTGGGAAGTCCATACTTGGCTCGAGCTAAGTAAAACTATAATTTCTCTCTCTTGAGACCCAATTTGGACTTCAAAAATTGGAGATAAACACTGCTTCCGCATGATACATGTCAAAACATAATTATTCTGAATGTCAAATATTCAAATTGTGATAACTTTCACATCTGAAGTCTAGATTTGAAAAAATGGGTGTCAGTGGAAAGATTTCAGCAAGCCCTATGCAATTGTAACCTTTGCTTAAGAATTTGAAGAGTTTGAACATAATTAATTTGGCATATCCTCTTGGATCACATTGTTATCAATAACCCTATTCGTGAGATAGAATGACAAAGTATTTATCAAATGCACCATGGATTTGTTCTAACGTGATATTAAAATAATAAAACTAAATTTGGTTTGCCTATTAATGAGTGCAATTGAATTACATTTATAGTTGTGTAACAATATTAGGAATAATATGTGGTTGAAATTGAATTCATGTATAGCCCAAAAGGCATCCAAGTGTAGATAGGCCACTAAAGAGAAACACATAAATAAATTTTAGTTTTTTCTCTTTTAAATCAAAGAATGAAAGGATGGCATTGATTACCACTAGCACATTGTTAATATTTGTGGATGTAGAATTGATGAGGCTACAATGAGTGTGATAAAGAAGGTGTTGGGGTTTGTTATAAATCGTAGATTCAATCATATGACAATTTTTTTTAGTAGAACAAAACGTTAAGTGTCTTACAGAAAACACTAATGAATAGATCACAAAATACATATCCATAATCCTAACACAAGCAAATAATAAAGAAAAAATTGTTAACCCATAAAAATGAGAACATTGTTTTCTTAAGGTATACAAAGGAGAAACTCTTGTGATCCTTAATAGGAAATATTACCATAGAAATATGTTGGAGCATATTTCATCAAGTGGAAGCTACACAAATTTAGCTAACAACCCTATGAACAAAATTACGAATGAAGTCAAAAGAGCCATAAAAAATTCACATATTGATGTTTTCACCAAGAAGCATCTTATTCAGAGCTACCCCTTAGTGCCTAGGATCTATGGATTCCCCAAGATTCAGAAGAATTGTTCCATTAAGGAGAATTGTCAATAATATTGTCTCCCCCACCAATCGATTTCCTAAATACTTTATCTATGTCCTAAAACCCCTTAT
The DNA here is from genome assembly GCA_001517045.1 of Pseudotsuga menziesii. NCBI lineage: Eukaryota > Viridiplantae > Streptophyta > Pinopsida > Pinales > Pinaceae > Pseudotsuga > Pseudotsuga menziesii. The sequence goes on along the minus strand of LPNX011113746.1, from coordinate 336,472 downwards.
ATGTCAAGATAGATCCTTTATCAATGATTGCAGTACCTTCATAGAAATTATCAAATGATTTTTTCTTGATCCTAAATAAGTTTTTATTAAATTTGATGTGGTCTCTATGTTTACAAAGACCTCCTAGATGGATCCATTGATCCCATTAAGAAATTCACTAACTGTGAGACTGCCAAGTTAATATATGTTTGCTTCGAATCCACTTTCTTTAGTTTCTTGGGTGAACTATATGTACAAACCAATGGATTTTCCATGGGTTCCCTTTTTTTTTTAACAGAAACTATAAAAGGTTTTATATTAGACACGCTGTGCAGAGCCATACATTACATAAAAGCGTTCTCTGAGAGTTCTTGCTATTCAAAAAAGGAGAAGACAAAACTGGGCCAAAAGGATGACCATAAAAATCCACATAGAGATTTTACATAGCTTCTAAGAACTGAGGTAGTATATACCCTAATAAACTACTGATTAAGGAATAGACAAAAAACATGGACTATTAAAACCATTAAAATTTGCCTGGATGCTTTAGTGGCTGAACAACCGATTCCTCCTCCATAGGATGAGTTGTTGCTGCAGGATTTTCGTTTGCTTGACTGCCTTGATTCATGTTTATCAAATGCTGGAGGTCCTCTTGAATTCTGTCCACCTTACCCATTATTTCTTTTAGATTCATCTCTGTATCATCAATCCTTGAGTCATGCTTGCTTATCTGATAAGAGGTGTAACTGACCACCTCCCCCATATTCTTGATTTCTTAGGCAATTTCCTTATTGTCCATAATGCCAATAACTACCATTTCATACAAATGCTTGAGATTTTTCTTCAAGTCTGCAAGACTGACATTTTCATTTGCTTGGTCCATTCTACCTTGTCTAGAATTAGGAATGGAAAGTGCTAATATGGAGAAATTACTATGGAGATCCCTTACCGCACCTTCGGGCTCTTGAGCCTGCTCCCCACAAGAGAAATCACCAAGGACATAATTGAGAGTGCTAAATTCCTGCAGGAGAGTCTCGCTTTCTTTCTTAGTTCGACAGGAGAGAGTGTTGATTGCTCCTTCCTTCCACCCAGAGCAATTTCACCCAAAAATCAAATTGTTGCCTGCTATGAAAGATTGACCTTCAACAGGATTGCTGAGCCCAGCGCCAGAGTTCAAACGCCATAGATGACCGCCAACTTATGGAGAGCAGTAGTAGGTTAAGAAAGCGGCTAGAGCCAACCGTTCCTTGATGAAAACCCTGGTAAGAGGCAAAGACTCCCATGGGATCCCCTCATCTATGCCTTCATCTATGCTAGATATGATAGCCAGAAGAGTCCTCTCCGAAGAAAACACAGAGCGAGGTGAGAGCACACCATTACCAAAGGGATGGAGGCAAGGGAAAATTCCAGAGGAAGACATAATGAAGAGGATGAAGAGACCTGGAGCATGTGAGCTGAGGATGCATTTACATTGAGGGAGATGGCTCATAAAAGCAGCTAGGATCGAGGTAAGGCCGATGTGGAGTGGAGACCATGTGTCAGCGAGGAGGAGAGAAAATGGATGACGCGTTAAAACATTTGAGCCTTCACCAAAATCAATGGGAATGGGTTTATAACAATGAAAATCAAATCTTTGATCGCTCAAGTTCATTAGGGAATGGGTTTGGATTTTATGGCTAAACCATTGAGGCAAAAGTGACCCAGAGGGAGGGAGGCCCCTTCATTGGCCAAAGCATTAGCTGCAGCATTATTTGCATGAAGAATGTGGTAGAATTCATAATGTTTTGATAGGAGAGGGGTGATTTTATCATACAACCATTGACACTTTATGGAGCCGGTGGTGTATCCATTGAGCATTTTATATATGACATGTCTTGAATCGCCAAATATCGCTACCTTGGAGAGATCAATGTTAGCTAGGGTTTCCATTCCCTGTAAGAGAGCCAACGACTCGGCCTCATTGTTGGTCCTATGGCCTAGACCCCGAGCAAAGGTTTGTTCAATTTGTCCTCCGGGATCCAGAAGGATCCCCCCTGCACCTGCCAACCCTCCATGGGTTCCCTTATTGTGACCAATATACCTATGACATATTTTGAAAAGAAAAGGATATACATTATTATCCTATCAATCGCAAGACATGGAATATATATGTTGAAAACACTAATATCATCTAGCCCAATGGTGAGGATAAATTATATAGTTTTGTGAACTACACTTGAACAACCAATCCAAGATTACCCAATTCACCATGGAAAATGTGCACAGGGGTAACATATGGTTTATGATGTAAGGATAAGAAAATACAAGGATTATCTCATCCCACCAAGTGTTTCGAAAATAAACCAAGGATAAATGATATCCCTATGCCAAATCCCATCATCACCAATCTCAAAACATAAGTGTCATTAGTACCCTCTCTACAATATTCCCAAGAATCTCAAACAATGATCACTTTCATAAAAAAATGTGATTAATTCATTCAATTATACACGAAGAACGGGTATAAGGAAGCTCAAATTAGGAATATCATTTTTAAAGTAAGATATCTAGGATTCTTAAGGAGAAGAATGTTATTACTTCTTTCAAACCTCATATCACCATTGGGGGATGATGATCCATGTTAAATAACATATTGATCCTATTCAATACAAGGGTTTCTATGATATATCTTGTTCATGTGGGAAATATTATATTGGTGAAACCAACCACTCCTTTCAAACAAGAGAATGAAGTTGACATTGAAGGCATAATCATTTCTAGTCTTCCACTCTTACTAGCACTCCCCTATTACTAGGAACCAACTATGCCTTGAACACACAAAATTTCTTGCTAAGAAGGATAGTTCCTATAAACAAGATATCAATAAAGCCATTGAAATTAATAGAGCCATTGGTGAGGAGGTAAGCAATCACTGTATCCCCTTAATTCATAATATGATCAACTTCGCAAGGGTAACAATTAAGACTATGAAATTTCCCTTCTTTTATCTTTCTAATATTTTTGTGTCACCTCCTCTCCCATATTTTTTCTTCCTTGATTCCCATTGTTTGTCTATTTTTTTTCTCTTTTTGGCTTTGTATTACCATTTTTATTTATCAAATGTTCTCTTCTTTCCAATTTGTTTTTAACAAAAAAAATGTTATTTTTCATTATTTGATCTTTTTCTTTTTATTTCTTATAACTTGTCCTCTTTTCTTAATTTATATGCTTTAATTTTTATTTTAACTTACAATTTTATATTTTACTTCCATTTTTTTTATTTTTTTTTATTTTCTTATTAAATTATGTTTATATTATCTATTTATTTTTTTATCATTTGTTTTATCTTATAAATTTGTTTGTATTTCTACTTTATTCCTTTCTTCTTTTTAATAGTTTTTTATATATTGCTTTCTGTTTTGATAAATATCCTATAAGATTGACCTATTTGCCCGACCATTTGCACTGATCGGACTACCGACAACGTTCGAGCCAGATCGTTCGATCGTGCAAATGGTCGGTTAGGGTCAACGATTTCGCCTGGCGGTAGACTACTCCGTCTACCCACTCCATTAACTATCTCGTCCTCCGGCAAATCCATTCAGCCAAGGGTCCCACATGAATCTTTTTCTGAAAGCTATGGATCTATTCCTGCAAAATCAAGAAAATCAAGTTCTATTTTCTACATTCTTCAATCATTTCAACTCTGTCGAAACCTTAATGGAACGAAAGAAGGGCGTATGGATTGCAGTATGGAGCTCTCATTAGGTTTGAGTATTGGTATTGACTTTGCTTCTTCAAAGTCATAAGTTGAGGCAAGTGGGCTGCCTGCCTAGGTCAATGGACAAATCAATTGTATTCATACCCGGACAATCTTACACTACTTTGAAAAGATCTTCCATGGAATTTGGTGAATTTAACTTGGCGAATCTGTAATTTTGGGTCAATATAATGAATTTGGAAAAGATCGACTTTACAACATTTTCTTTCAAAATAGTAGCGATCGTGTTTGAGAGACATTTTGTGCAGTTGTCCATGGATATATCTCTCCAGCACTAGACCAGAGCGAAAATCCTTTGAGACGGAGTCTGTTGTTGATCCCAAAGCGTATCGATTGCTTGCAGATCCAGTTGAAATTTCAGCTGTCAAATTGTTGAAAAGCTTCCCCATAGCCGCCTTAAAGATATCAGGGTTGGATGCATTCTGTTGATTGAAAGTATCCCATCCGTTGATATCCAAGCGTCCAATGAAGCTATAACAAAGCGATTGCTTGCAGATCCAGTTGAAATTTCAGCTGTCAAATTGTTGAAAAGCTTCCCCATAGCCGCCTTAAAGATATCAGGGTTGGAGGCATTCTGTTGATTGAAAGTATCCCATCCGTTGATATCCAAGCGTCTAAGGAAGCTATAGTTTTCATAGCGCATGTAGCATAAATCATACCAGACTCTCCCACCAACGGAATTCACACAATCTGTTAGAATGTTGGTTGTTATTTGTTGTGAACAATCAGAGCATTGGTTGACTATTGCGTCTCCCCTGCATTGGAGGAGGCCATGTATTCGGTTAGGAATTTGGCCATACGTAGAAGTATTAAACCCTGTTTGGGACGTGTGTTTGGCAAGATTAGACAAAACTCTGTTCAAATTGCTTTCCGACTCACTCACTGCTTTGAGTATACTTAGCGAAACTGCACATGTATTTATCATCTGCGTTGCAAATCGCTGCCTGAAAAGTGATGATCATTAACAGAAGAACAATAATTTGCCACATCAAAGGCCATGAATCCTTTCCAGTAGCAAAGTCGATCTTCGTCAGTAATGTCTTCATGGTCGTTCGACAATATTGCAGAGGCTCGTGTATTACAATATATCTTGCAAAACCTTTCCTTCACTGACGATTGTTATATGCAACGGAAATGCCAATTTATGGTTCCGAAATTCTATTCAATTCAAATTCATTATACTGACCCAAAATTACAGATCAGAGGGATGCTTCACAAGACCAGAGGGATACTTCACCCAGATTGGTTCCCTTGGGTCATGACCCAGGATCACCAGCCTCGTTACCTCCAGATGTGAATTCACCCTCTTGTGTTAATTCCGGCATGTCATCTTTGAATGCTCAAGCTTCAGTGTCGCCAGTTTTGAGTCCTATGCATTATTCTGTTGGAAACTCTTTTCCTCCACAGGATTGCTCCATATTTCAGAAAGGGTCGATATTTCCTTTGTCTAGCTTTCTCATAGCAGAGACTGATATTGTGATTTCGCTAGCTTCAGAATCAGAGGATGCGCATAAAAAGGCAGCTCAAACTGAAAATTCAATGATGAATGGCGATCCAATGAATGCACCAATTCCTCTAACCCTGGAAAGGTAAGAAGAGGGCATTCCAAGCCATTGATTAATGTAATTCTACTCCTGTGGTTGATGGCTGGACGGTTAAATTGAATTTCCCTGGAAACTCGTCCAGTATTAAAATGCATGTAGACAATGACTTGTCATGATGTTTTCTGCAGTTCTCATTGTCGCAGTTTATACTTCAGGTTTAGCTGATTTTTTCCTGTATTTGAACACCAGTTAGATAGAAATGTTCATTGGCATTGTTCTTTTGTCCGTGCTACCTTACCTTGCGCAGAAGGGGTTGACTGGTGCAGGCACAACTCTTCGAGCACTACAGATCATCCATCAGTCTTTTATGTTGCTCCCACGGACTGTATAAACAAGAGAATGTGAGATAACAGGAGCCAACGATTCCTCTTAGATGTATTCTTCCCTATAAATACCCAAGACATGAGATTCTGACACATTCTGATTTTTAAATGTGGTGATGCAATTTAATTTTGCTTTCTCATCTCAATTGTCGGACTGAATCCTCTGTAGTGAGTTAGTAGTCTACTTTGGGACACATGTACTGTCCTAACATGGAATATTGCCCGAGTATAGTTAGCATTTATGTTCTGTACATTTGAATTTTGATTTTACGTGATTTACAGTTCTATTGACAAAGCTGGAAAATTCTACCTATTTCTGGGTCACTGGGTGGATCCAATACAATTGGACTTGGAGCATTCCTGACAAATGCAGTTGATTTTTTTTCTAGTTTTTCTTTGTTTATCGTGTGGGTATATGCTTCCAAGTTCTAATAAAAGGATCAGATTACAAATGCATCTAAGAGTGAAGTTATTGCCGATGCTACTCTTGGAAATAAGTTTGAAGCTTGTGTTGGGTAGAGCTTAAGGATTTAAACTTTAAAGCATTATAATTGACCAAGTTGTTTGTGATCTGCAGAGTCACTGTTACATATTTTGCATATAAGTATTGTCATAGCCACTATTTTGTAATCCATAAGCTGCCATAATTAACTACCTACAAGCATCAGATTATTTTTCTGAATTTTTTTGGTTGGTTGAAACTTGAAATGCGAGCTTTAACTGTTCAATGTGAGACCCATCCGACTATAAGTAGCCAGCACTGGGGTATAACTATATTCCTCCAAAGTCACCAGGACTTGCACTTGGCCATATCTGCAATAAATGGTTGCTTTGCAAAGAGGTGTCCGCCCATGAGAATGGACATGTCACTTGGGGGAACCAAACCCTGGGGGTGACGATAACAACAGCCCACTTTCACAGACCAGGCAAGCCCCTGTTGAAAAATATCAGATATTTTACTGTACTGCATTTGCATCCCATTGAAATTATATACATGTTCAACCACAAGTAGCTAGGAGTTGAACTCCAATCGACCTCCCCTGCCCCGCTCAATAATTTAGCTCATAGGTTTTAAGTCAGCGCATACATTCAATCACCTGGATAAAGCATGCGTGTTTCCTATCTGTTGGCAAAGGTCACATCCTGCTGCTGTAGGATTCCATATTATATACTCCATCTTAGACTTTTTAGGGATAAATATACACCATGTACTGCAAATCTTATGAAGCACCCCCAAACATGGTGTTAACGTTTTCCAGAGTAACTTGAAAATCTAACACCCACGCGTTACAGGCAGCCCACTTGCCTTAACTTATGACTTTGAAGAACCAAAGTCCAGTACCAATACTCAAACCTAATGAGAGCTCCATACTCCAATCCATACCCCCTTCTTTCGTTTCCATTAAGGAGGTTTCTACAGAGTTGAAATGATTGAAGAATGTAGAAAATAGAACTTGATTTTGCAGGAATAGATTGATAGCTTTCAGAAAAAGATTCATGTGGGACTCTTGGCTGGATGAATTTGCCGGACTCCGAAGGACGGGATAGTTAACGGAGTGGGTAGACGGAGTTGTCTAAGGCCGGGCGAAATCGTCAACCCGTTAGACTACTCCCATATCGAATATTCCTTCTCCAACCCAGATGACGTGAATTTCCGGATTTGTCGTCGGATACGCAACCCAGAGGACGTGAATTTCCGGATTTGTCGTCGGATACGCAAACAGAGAACTAAAAAACAACCTCGACTAGGGTCATTACAATTGAATTATAATTTTATAGCAATCGAATACTATATTAGTGCTTTTAGTTTACAGACACGTGGAAATCCTAGATTTATGTATTAACGCGTGACAAGCATGTCTACAGATTTCTCCATAAGCTTTACTCCTCACCGAATCATATCCCCATGTCACCGAATCAGATTCCTAAGACGCGTAACGTTTTACGATATTCCCCATCGCAATGCTAAATACCATCAAGTTCCTCCTAACCGAATCATATCCCACGGCATTTGCCTCTCCCTGTTTTTCGAGCTTACTCATACTGGGGTTTTTGCCTTTTGAATCACGACATTTTTGCAAAAAGTTTCAAATTTTTGAAAGATGGCTTGCATTGGGACTATTTTTCAATGGCTTCTCATATTTCACTCGTATGATAACGTTTGAAACTTTTTTTAAAATTCAAGGATGAATGATGACGTCGAATCCTGTGGTAGATATATTTTGCAAAAAGCATGAATATAAATAGAAAGAAGTGCAAAAAGCATGAATGAAAATAGAAAAAAAAAACATAAGAGTAGCGTTTTGGATTTACGAGCTAACTCATCTGCAACGGTTCAATGTGGTGACCCATGTGCTTTTTGGGTTTATCATTCTATTACATATCTCTGGATTCATTGCAGAAAGAGAGAATCGCTTCATATGTATCACTGAAAATAATCTATCCGTTGGAAAGAAGTATATATAAATCTCAACTCTCACTCAATTTCAACATTTACTTCCTCCTCTATCCATGCTCTCGTGCGTTTGTGTGATTGGGTTTCTGGTTTTCAAGGCCCCAGACAGCCTATCAGTAGCGGAGCTGAACCAACCCCTCTAGTGAGTTTATGTGATTATGTTTCTGGGTTTCTAAGGCCCCAATATAGTCACAGTACAGCCTATCAGTAGCGGAGCTGAACTAACCCCAACCATAACCTAGCCATTGTTTTAATATAATGTACTTCAAGTAAATTCTAGTCATTTGAATTTTCCTTCTAGTTTTAACCAGTTGGATACTTGATTTCAATATGACATATCTGGAGGAAAGGCAGCATTCTTATTAATATTTCCTCGTATCGAGCTCCAGTGGCTAGTTGAAGATCGTCCTGTTCGATATGAATAACCTGCGCATATGAAACTTGCAGATCGAGCTCGCCCCAGATCCTATCGATGGCCGGGTGGAAGCACCACCAGCATAAGTAATAGAAGCTCTGTGATTGGGTTTCGTGGTTCCTGCGGAATATGAATCTATGTGTTCTGTGTGTAGTTGGGTATCCGAATCTGAGTGTCCTAGTCTCATAACAATGGACTCTGCATCGTAACATTCAGGGGTGGATGGACTAGAAGCAGAACTTGAAAAGTGAAAGATCCTTCTACCATGTTTCAAAACCCTCCTCTGTTTATCTAACTATGCACGGAATGGGATAGAGGCCGGATCTCCGCAGAAATATCGAAGGCTTAATTTCTGCCGTCCTTGCTGAATACAATCCAGGAATTCGCCAATTCGGCTTCTGAGAAAATCCAGGCAGTCGCCAATTCGTGGAAGGATCTCACATTCTGGGTGCTCGTCGCTCTGCGTCTCCAACATAGCTTGTAGAGTATCTAGAACCCTGAAATAGAGGCATGAATATCGGCTGGCTGGACTGGAACAGACGCGAACAAGCTTCATGGGATTAGAGGACGCAGCTGAGATCAATCCTTTCTGTCAATAATTGTGTAATTGCGGAGCTTCAATTTCAGGTACATTCTTTCATTATTTCTTCTTAGCACTTCACTCAGAAGCAATCTGACTCTAATTCATTTATGTTAAAAGTTCTTGGACGTTGCAATGAAGGTTGGGTTCACTTCTTCAGCGTTGCAATGAGGGTTGGATTTTGTTCTGTTCTTAGCGTACTTGTTTTTTTCTTATCTTCTTTACTTTCAGCTTTGCTTTGCTCTCGGAAATGGTAAACTTGCTGGTGCTACTGTTTTCTTGAGATTCTGCTTTGCTTTGATCTCCGAAATGGTAAACCTGCTGGTTCTTTCATTTCTATTTATTATTTTCTTTTGGAATAAATGTTAAGTATTTGTATTCTCTCAAAAGCCTATGTACAAATAATGCATCAATGCTTTAAAATTTTTAATTTTTTTGAAATTTATATAAGATTTGAAACATAAACAACTTGTATCATTATTTAATTGTTTTTTGATACAAGAGATTTTAAAGTAACTTGACCCATTATTTAATTTTTTTTGATATAAGAGATTTTAAAGTAGCTTTAAATTGTGCCCAAATCCAATCAGAAAGCAGTTCAACGGTAGGTTTCTCTTCAGACGCGTCCACCTCTTCCTGGTTATCAACTAACCATATCACCTAGCACTTTGTTTCTAGGGTTTCACTTCTCCGGAGTCGCAGCTTCTCCTCTTTCTAGGGTTTCTCTTTCATCCTAATTCGTTTGTTATATTTGGACCTAAGGTTTTTAGGTTTATTTGTTTTGATAAAATAGTTCTCGGTAGCATTTTAAAAATTATGAAATCATTATTTTATATTTATTAATTAATTGATTTATATTAATTTATAAAATTAATAAAAGTATTTAAAATAATTATTTTATATTAATTAAAAGATGAGAAAGACTTTGGCATACTTTTTTGGGGGGCTTTTAGTTTGATGTTGATTTAGGAATTCTCTGAACACGCCTTTACAATTATTTCACACTTCATTAACATTTCTTAAATGCATTTTTATAACATGATTTTAGAATTAGGTTTGAGAATTTTTTTTATTTTTTTAATAAATATTGTTCATTATTTTTATGTATTAATTTATATATATTTTAAAAAATTTACACATTAAAATATGGTTGTTGTTTTTATATATTTAAAAAAAAACTTTAATTATTAAGATGGGTATTATTAATATAATATTTCAACATATATCATAAATAAATATATTCTAAATTCATTCTATTATAAATATTAATATTAAAATTGAAAATTAAACAGAAAATACTTAATTAAATAAATTGTCTTCGTTTTTCAAATTTCTCATAAATATCATTAATTATTTTTATATTATTAGTTTATATATTCTTAAATTTCTTAAATATTTAATATTTATAAATTAATTAAGAATTTTCTATCTATTATAAATAAACATATTGTATATCCACATGTAACTAAAACTTATCTTCTTTTCTTACATAAATTAATTATATATATATAAATTTATTGTTTTTCATACAAGGATGTAGATTTATAATATATATAATATTATAAGAATTTTTTTGTTAATCTTTTTATATATTTTTAATTTCCTATTGTATATGTTTATTTTCATTTTGTTGCTTCACATGTAATATTACAAATGTTTTATTAAAATTTTGTATAACATTCTTCTTTTATTTAAAATGGAGATTCATATATATATATATATATATATATATATATATATATATATAATATTATAGAATTTTATTTATTTTGTTTATTTATTTCAATGACTTATATTTTTAAATTATATATTATATATTGTTTGCCATATATTTATATGTTATAGGTTTATTTTTGAATTTTTATTTATTTATTAAATTTATGTATTTTTATATTACAAATAAAATTACTTATTTTTATATTACTTGTATTAAAGTTGTATTTAATGTTATGAAATGGATCTCATTTATATATGTATACTGTGCATAAAGTAATAATGTATGGTGTTACATTATAAATTTGTGCAAGTAAATATTCTCTTATTCTGATTTAGAGAAAGAGGAGTTACATTATATATTTGTGTAAGTAAAGATTTCGATTTAGTAGTGAAAGAGGGGGCCGAGAGAGAAGCGGGGAAGGGGAAGAGAATGAAAGACGGAGTAGGATATGGAGAGATGGGGTGTGGAGAGAGAGAGAGAAGAGGAGGAGGAGGTAGGGATATGGGGGAGGAGAGGGAGAGAAGGAGGGATATAAAGGGGGAAGGGATGGAGGGGTACACTAGGAGAGACAGAGAAGGGGGGGGGGGGGGGGGGGGGGGGGCATGGGGAAAGGGATAGAGAGAAGAATATAAAGAGGGAGGGAGAGAGAGGAGCAGAGAGGTTGAGAGAGGGAGAGACAAGGGGAGAGAGGTAAATAGGGAAAGAGAGTGAGGAAGGGAGAGGTAGGGACATGGAGAGAGAGATGGCGAGAGAGAGAGAGAGGGAGAGAGAGAGAGGGGCAGGAGAGAGGTTGGAGAGTGAGAGGTTGAAAAAGGGAGAGAGGGAGGGAGGAGAGAGAGAGGGGGAGAAAGAGGGAGAGAGGGAGAGGAAGAGAGAGAGAGGGAGGGGAGAGAGAGAGAGTGCAAATGGGAGAGAGAGAGGAGGAGAGAGAGGCAGGAGAGATAAAGGGAGAAAGGAGGGGAGCATGAGAGGGAGAGGGGGAGGGAGCATGAGAGGGAGAGGGGGAGGGAGCATGAGAGGGGGAGAGAGAGAGAGAGGGAGGGAGGGAGAAAGAAAAATAAATAGGGGATAAAGGGAGAGAGAGAGAGGGAGGAAGGAGAGGGGAGGAGGGAAGAGGAGAGAGGGAGAGGTAGACAGAGAGGAATAAAGAGTGAGGAAGGGAGAGAGGGAAGGTGGGAGGGAGAGAGAGAGAGGAGAGAGGGTTAGATAGTTTGATATAGGTAGAGAGAGGGAAATAGAGGAGGGGAGAGAGAGGGAGGGAGAGGGAGAGCAAGGGAGGGGGAGAGGCAGGGTGGAATAGAGAGGTAAGAAGAGAGAGGGAGAGAGAGAGGGAGGGGAGAGAGGCATTGAAGGGTGAGAGATAGAGGAAGAGAGGGAGGGAGCATTAGAGGGAAATGAAGAGCAGGAGAGAGAGGGAGAGAGCCTGGGAGAGAGATAGAGAGGGACAAGGAGAGAGAAAGAG
>LPNX011113746.1:271587-322776 GCA_001517045.1 Pseudotsuga menziesii | reverse complement strand
GGGTGAGGCATGGAGAGATATAGAGAGGGAAGGTAGAGATAAAGAGAGAGAGGGTAGAGAGAGCTAGGAGGGTGAGAGAGAGACAGGGATGGATGGGAGGAGCATGATAGGGACAAAGGGAGGGAAGGATAATGGGGGAGGGAGAGAGATAAAGAGATAGAGGAGAGAGAGGAAGGGATGGGGCATGAGAGAGGGAGGGAGCATGAGAGAGGGAGGGGTTAAGGGAGGGAGGGAGAGAGAGAGAGAGGAAGGGAGAGGGAGAGAGAGAGAGGGAGGGAAAGGGAGGGAGAGAGAGGGAGAGAGAGGGAGAGGGGGGGTGGAGAAGGGAGAGGAGCATGAGAGATGGAGAGAGAAAGAGAAGGTGGAGGAGGGAGATGGAGAGTGGGAGAGGGAGAGGGAGAAGGGAAGGGAGAGGAAGGGAGGGAGGGAGAGAGGGGGAGGGAGAGAGAGGAGGAGAGAGGGTGAGATAGGGCGAGATAAGGAGAGAGAGGTAAATAGGGAGTGATAGTCAGGTAGGGATAGGTAGGGAGAGTGAGAAAGAGGGATGGTGAGATAGAGGGTGGGGGAGAAATAGGGAGAGAGAGAGGGAGTGAGAGAGTGGAAGAGAGAGAGGGTGGGAGGGGAGAGAGAGGCTAGAGAGTGAGAGATTGAGAGAGGGAAAGAGGGAGGGAGAGATAAAGATAGAGAGGGATCAAGAAAGAGGGAGAAATGGGGAGGAAGAGGGAGAGAGAGGGAGGGGAGAGAGAAAGAGGGAGAGAGTGAGGAAGCATCAGAGAGAGAGGGAGAGTGGAAGGGACAAAGAGAGTGGACGGGAGAGAGAGAATGGTTTTATGTTTTTGTTTAATGATATGCATTTTTAATTTACCCAAATAAAGAAGAAGATTCATATTTTATTTATAGATTTTTTTTTTTAAGATAAGAGATTAAATTAATTGTGGGAATTCCAGACCTGTCATTTTTATATGAGCTAAATTTCCTTTTGAATTTCTGATTAATGTATTTTACCTCGTAAGATGACAAAGTAATTTTGGAATGAAATTTTGTTCAAAATTTATTAAATGTTTTCTCTCAAACCTCTGTCAAGTAGATACACGCAAATAAAGAACATACAGATTTTAAATATGGTTATTGAATTAGAAATTTTTTCTCTAAATTATTAAATAAAGAAACCATAAATAAATTGAATACTAGAATGATTCATGATTGTACTTCACCAGAATTAAATCAAACCGACCCAAATTGTTGGAGATAAGTATTTCCTTTTTTCTTCTAGACTTAAAGTTCATACATTCGACTATTTTACAAAAATAGTTAGTTCATGTTTTAACTATGTAAGTGAGGCCATAGGCACTAGGACAATAGGGATTTATCCAAGCTCTAAAATATTTTTTACATTTTAAACTAATATGTTTAGGGTTTGAGGAAATTGATAATAACTTAGTCCTCTACACCTTAAACCAAGGGAACGTTTCTTGTACATGTTAATAGTTACAAACCCTCATTGAAATTGGAAATACCTTAGGAATATCTCACCACAAAAACAAAGAGAGTACTTTTTTTTATAGCCATCATAACTCCTCATCATTTGCTGAGATAACTACAACAATCGAGGATAATTCAACTAGTTTAGAGTAAATTGTTTAGTGGGAGGAAACCTGAATTCTTAATTTTTTTTTATACTTAAGCATTTCCCCAAAATATGTAGAGAAACTTTACAAATTTAAGCAATTGTGATGTAAGGATACAATTTTTTATAAATTAACAACTCAAATATTGTGAGGAATACATACATGAATTTTGACTGAAGGAATCAAACATCATCTCAATAAGTCTACATTCTACCTCAAGATAAGTTGATGAAAATTTTTATTGACACAAGACACAAACTAAATTGAATGAAGGTCGAGATCCCAAGAGTTCAAATGCAATAGATTTTGATGTATATTATCATTATATGTTGTTGTACCTGCATTGGGGATGTGTGTTATCCCTTTACAGGATGTCTAAATTGTGTTTAGATCTTGAGGTACAACCTATGTTGTAAGTCGTAGCAATAGTCCCTAATGTAACATCATGTAATACGTATTCATAGTCCCTCTAGAAGAAGTGGACCCCATGTGAGAAGACATGTAGGCTTGAGTCTTATGTTTGGTCAGTGACTTGAAATGGTATAAATAGGGAGGTGCTATCCGTCATTTATACACACCTCACACTCTCCAGTTTGTATGAGAGAGAGACAATTAGAGGAGGAGAGATATATAGCTGTTGTATACTTCGTGAGGAAGTTTGCGGGGTTTTATCCTTTATGGAATTTTCGATGAAAACCTTTTTGTTTGGTGTATATTTTATATATTATGCATATTGATGTACTTTTTCTTCTTTCATATAAATATCCTATATAATCCAATAATATCTTAAGAAAAAATAACATGGTATGAGAGCCTCTCTGAAAGAAGGAATAGTGCAGTTGTGAAAATTAGGGATTCCTTATTCAAGGAGTTCTCTCCGCAGATCATCAAGGAAAGATGGATATGTTAAATCACCTTAGTAGGGAACATCTTTTGGTGGAGACAGTTTCTAAATCATAGAATTTTTATTTTTGACCTTGTGACTACTCTCGGGAGGAACTAGGGCATTAAGTATGGGAGGCTTCCCACCTTAGTTTTCAGAAAGTGACCTAACTAAGAAAATTACTTCAAGGAGGCACATATTCATGTCCAAATAGGTTTACCAAACTCCAAGTTTGGAAAATTAGGGTTTCTCTCTCAAACCCTAGGTCAACCAACTCCGAAACGAGGTCAGACACCTCAAATCTGTAAGATCTAAATATTTGATATTTCCATTTGTGGTTCTCATTTTGAAAATATGACTCACCATACTCAGCTTGAGGACAAACTTGAAGGGGTTGATAATATTCGGGCATGGAAGGACAAAATATCCCTAACACTTGAAGAAAATTAGTTGGATCACTTCATCACTAAATAAGTTCCAGAACCAGAGGGAGATGAGGCTAAGGGTTCTCACAAGAGAAACATGGCTAAGGCCAAGAGAATCATTGTAGATTCTAATAAGGGTCACCTCATCCCCCATGTTCCTACACTCAAGAAATGGAAGGAAGTATATGATGCTTTGACAAAGATGTTCGAAGGGAAGAACATCAACTAAAAGAGGACTTTGAGGAACCATCTGAAGAAAGTGAAGGTACATAATTCCAAGACTACAAAGTATTACTTTACAAGGGTTGGTCAAATCAAAGAACAACTTGAAGAAGTTGAAGAGAATGTCAAAGAATGGGAAATTGAAATGACTACCTTGAATGGTCTCACTAGATCACGGGACTCATTCATTCAAGAAATTTGTGCTAGAAGGATGTTGATCTCTTTCAGCAAAGTTCGAGAAGAATGTGCACACGAATAATCTAGACTTGTTACAATAGAAGAATATACGGGAGAAACGGATGATCAAGCTCTCATAGTTTACACCAGAAAGAACTTCAATAAGAAGGAGAAGAAAGATAAATTTCATCACAAAAAGAAGAAAGACAAGAAACCGAAGAGGACCAAAAGAGATATTTCAAATGTTTGATGTTATACTTGTGATGAAAAGAGACACTTGGAAAGATATTGTACCATCCAAAAAAGGAGACACCATGCTCATATTTCCAAAGATGATGAAATAACAAAAAACACATTCAAAAGAGAGAAGGACGATTTAGATGAAGAGTATGTGCTAATCCCAAAACTAATTGGCACTATCACACACATAAAAAATGATTTTCTCATGGATAGTGGAGATTCCAAACACATGATAAGATACAAGGAATCATTTTTCAATATGTCTGAACATGAGTCACCTGACAAGGTGAAACTTGGGGATGATTATCAATACCCCATAAAAGGGAGCGACAAAGCATCATACAAGCTTGAGTCCAAGAAATAATTAAATATGAAGGATGTGATGTATATTCCATGATTGAAGAAGAATATTCTCTCCATATCTGCACTAGATATAGAGGGAATTAGGGTTTCATTTTTCGATGGCCAAGTTTTGATGTGGCCTAGAGGAAAGACAATAGAGGATGCAGCAATTATTGGAGAAGAGGATGAAAGCTTGTACAAGTTGTAGGGACAACCTGAACAAGAATTGGTTCATGAGTTGATTGAATCAAATGAACTATGGCACATAAGTCTTGTACATGTTCACTATAGAGCACTATAGATGGAAAGCAAAGAAGTCCATGAATGCAAGAGGTCTACGAAAATCATGAAGGAATTTGAAAAGGATGTGTAAAGGAAAGAATGCAAAGAATAAATTTCCTAGTAGTGAGATCAAGGCTAAAGGAATATTGGAGATACTACACTTGAATGTATGTGGACCCATGTATTCTATATCATTAAGCGGGGTATGTGTACTATGTTTCCTTTATAGATGATTTCTCATGTAAGACTTGGATATATTTCTTGAAAGAGAAAAGTGAATTTTTAAGTAAGTTCAAGAAATTCAAATCGTTGGTCGAGAACTAGACAGATAGGAATATTAAGATTCTACAATCACATAATGGTGGCGATTTCACTCCGAAATAGTTCAAGGAACTCTATAGAGAATATGGGATTAAGAGGTAGTTGAGCACTCCATACAATCCTCAGCAGAATGGGGTTGCAGAATGAATTAATCGGACCATAATGGGAGAATAAAAAGAAATGTTGCTTGACCATGATATTCCTATGCACCTTTGGGTGGAGGAAGCAAGAACAACTGTGTATTTACATAACCATTCTCCTCATAGAGTACTTTTCAACAATACTTCCGAAGAGGCTTTCTCAGGAGTGAATCCAGAATTCAGCCACCAGAGAATATTTGTTTTCCCAGTGTACATAGATGTCCCAAAGGAGAAGAGGACCAAGCTCGATCTTCTGGGAGGAATTGTGTCTTCGTAGGATACAGTGATACATCAAAGTCCTACTAAATATACTTCCCAGGATTTAAGAATATCGACATTAGTATATATGTAACCATTGATGAATACTCGACATACTTGATTTCCAGAAGGACTCTTATCCAAGAAGTCGAGGAACTTGAAGAGACCATATTTCGAGACATGGAAATTGGAGAACCAATTCTGAAGGACCATGAAGGTCATGACATGACTGAAGGACCAGTGGAAATTATCCTTGAGGACGTCTCCCACAAGAGAAAACTAGCATGGGTATGGGAGCTCATATGAGAATCTCATAGGTATACCACTCCAGAAGGATTACATAGAGAGAGAAATAGGGAAAATCCCTACAATAGATCTATGGCTCTACTGTGTGACATCATTGATAGACAGCCTTCCACCTATGAAGAGGTTATATAAAATAAAGAATCGAAGGATGCAATAATTGAGGAATATCAGTTGATAATGAAAAATGATGTTTTGGAGGTTGTTATGAGACTAGATAAAAAGTATGGTGTGACTTCTAAGTGGATCTACAAGATCAAGCATGTTGTAGATGACATCATCAAGAAACACAAGGAAAGGTTCATAGAACAAGGATTCTCATAGAAAGAAGGCATATACTATGAAGATACATTTTCACCCGTAGTGAGGTACATTTACATAAGGACCATACTTGCTTTGGTAGCAGTTATGAAGTGGAAAGTACACCAGATTGATGTTAAGAAAAATTTATTTAATGGTGTAGTCGAGGATGAAGTGTACGTGGAATAACCACTGGGATTCAAGACACATGATAGGAAGACTCATTTGTGCAAATTAAAGAAGGCCTTATATGGATTGAAACAATAACGGAGGACATGGTACGACAAGATGGATAGATTCATCATGATCTAGGGATTTACCAAGAGTAAATAAGAGTCCATCCTCTACTTTAAGGTGGAAGATGGAATAACTGTGATACTCTTGTTATATGTTGATGACTTCTTTCTGACAGGCGATGAAGAACTCATTACAGATGAAAGGAGAAGACTTGCTACAGATTTAGAGATGAAAGAACTAGTTATGATGCACTACTTTTAGGCATGGAGGTCAGGCCAAGTGTAGATGGAATATTCCTTGGGTAAGGGAAATATGTAGTGGAGATTCTGAAGAGATCTAGAATGATGGATTGCAAGGAAATGTCCACACCTATGGCATATAACTTGAATTTTTTGAGTGATTCTTCATCAAGTAAGTCTGATTCCACGATGTATCATCAGATGATTGGCTCATTGATGTATCTAACGAATATGATACCAGACATATGCTTTGCGATGAACACCCTAATCCAATTCCTGATGGATCTGAGACATGCTCACTTGATTGTAGTAAAGCATGTTTTAAGGTACCTAAAAGCTACAGTGGACTATGGGATCAAACATGATGTGAATCATAGGATTAACCTATATGGTTATGTTGATTCAAACTAGGTAGGTAGCACCATGAAAAGGAAGATCAATTTAGGTTGTTTATTCTATTTGGTATCTAGTATGATCTTCTAGTTAGTAGGAATAAATCATGTGTGGTATTGAGTACAGCTGAGGCAGAGTATGCTACCACTTTCTCGACTAGTTGCGAGGTAGTTTGGCTACAAAAGCTACTATCTGACTTATTTTTTCTTTAACTGGATGTGACTTGTGTCTTCTGTGACAATCAGAAGTGTGTGAATCTATCAGAAAACCAAGTGTTCCATGAAAATTTGAAGCACATAGACATCAAATTACACTATATTAGGAATACGGTGGAGAGAGGAGTAGTGATTCTCCAGTATGTGCAAATAGAGGAGCATATAGTTGATGTGTTGACCAAGCCTCTTGCAAAAGTGAAGTTTGGGTACTTTAGAGAAAGAATTGGTGTTATCTAGATCGATATCCATCGAAAGAGGGAATGATGTGTTATGACATAGCTACAAAGACAAGTTGTCTGACCATAACATTATGGTGAAGCTCGTAGGTTTCTCAGACGTAAACAGTCCTATAGGTTATCCTTAGATGTAACATCCTGGTGAAGATCACATGTTATCCTTGGATGTAATCAGTCCTTATACAAAGCATATTATCTCACATGAGAAATGAGACATGTTTTCTGAGCGATAAGAATCTTGGTTTAGCATGTTGCTTCAATGTAATCAGTCCCATGATGGGTTATATGAATGCAAATACTGATCCCTTTCATGGTATGAAGTTTATTTAGATGTAATACATCTTGTGGGTTGTTTGAGTGTAAATATTGATCCCTAGCATGGTACGCAGGTTACTCAGACTGTTAGAATAATCAACCCATAGTTACCTACATTAGACATTAATTTAATTATTTTTGTCTTATTAGCTAGTTTCCTAGATTCCATTCTATGCTAGTTTCCTTCTACATGTCCTAGAAGTCAACACATGCTAAAATTGAGTCATGGAGAGCTTGGGAAATATCCCGGAAACTCAATTTAGCATGTATTCTTTATTCCATATCCTCCAAAGTGCATATCTCCTTTTTCAGAAAAGTTGCCTGTTTTATTCTGATTTAAGGCAAAAGGAAAAGCTAAACTAGGTGTAGTTGACTTGTTTTTTTCCCACATCATCCTCCATCCTTTTATCCAAATAAAAGAATGTATGAGTTTTATTTCCATCCCTCTTTAGCTTTCCCACTTGACTTAGCCAATTCATGAGCATCTACCTAGATTTGGAAACTACTTTATGCGCTTATGGGGGGTTTGACTAGATTTGGTAAGCCTTATTTTTGACTATTTAGAATGGCATATTTATGCATTTGATTCTCTCATGTAATGTTATATTGTAGAATCCTATTAGTTCACAAGTTTGGCTATTGTACACTTATTCAATACAGATTAGTGTTATGCTCCAATTTTAGTCTCCTTTGGTGTTAATTTTGCATGTTTGATTAGCAATTTTGTGAGTGTAATTGTTCTATAATTTGGGTTCAATTTACACATGGTATCAGATCTTTTGTAGATAGATTTATCTCCTTCCAAATTTTTATTTGAGGTTTGACATCATTGATTCGGAGCACATTCTGCTGACTGGAGGGCATAGTTTTTGAGCTATGGACCAATCTTAGAAGATCATCTTGACTCCATTCAATTTCTTTGAGTGGAAAGCTGCAATGGAGATATTGTTGAGAGTGAAAAGAATCTACAGGGTGACTATGGAAACTGAGGAAGATCCCAATGCAGCTACAGAGAAATTTAAATGGCACAATAGGAGGGATGAGTCCTATGGTATTTTATGTCTGAGCATTTCAAGAGACCTTCTATTCCATCTTTATGGATTGAAATCACATAATGAAGTGTGGGATAAGCTAGAATATCTTTTTGGAAAGACATATGATGTGAGAGGACATTAAATTGAGAATGAGCTGATCTTCTTGAGTCCCAGTAGCTTCAAATCATTGCAACTCTACTTTTCTAAGTTTAAGGCCCTTGTTTTGCAGTTGAAATAGTGTGGGATCGAAAAGAAGGAAGAGAAACTAGTCTTGGCCATACTCTCTAAGCTTGGTCCTGACTATTCAATGTTTTTTTCGACCTTCCATGCCACCAAGTTGACATATCAAGCCTAGAAGATGCCTAATATTGCAGAGTTCATGGAATCCCTCACATAGGAGAAAGATAAGTTGGTGATGATCAGAACCATCAAACCTTCAAAATACCAAGATTTAGTTGCTGGACATTCAAGGGTGGATTCAAAAAGAAAGAAAAAATCTAAAAATCCACTTGAGCAAAAGAGAGACAAGTCTAACTCTCAAGAGGAGCCCCAAGGTTCCAAGAAGAACTCCCAGAAGAAGAAGAAAAAAGGAGAAATGAGCAAGTGCACATACTGCAGTAAGGGCTATCATCCCGAGAGATCTTGTATGAAGATGCAAATTGACATGTTGACCTAACTCCTGGAGAAGAATAACATCTCCCTTCCCGATTGCTCAAAGAATAAGGAAGGAGGATCAAATTTAGAAGACAAAGAGAGAGTACATGCCTTAGTTGCTGGCACATCAAGCTCATCTAACTTCATCATAGAATCTGGAGCTTCTAGACACATGGTTTCAACAAAAGAGACATTCTTCTCTCTTGACATGTCGAAAGGGCCACCAATAGTTTTGGGAGATGAATCTCTCATTGAAAGTTTGGGGAAGGGTAGGATTGATGTTGACCATGGTAGTTTCAATAATGTGTTGTATGTTGCAGGTCTTGCCTCCAATATCTTGTCAGTGTATTAGATGACTCATACTGGGTCTCCAAAGAAGGTCATATTCTACCCTGATGATGTTGAAATCACTAAGATTTCAAATGGTAAAGTCATAGAAAATGGTGTTGTTGATCACACTTCGAAGGTATACAAGTTTTCCCATTTTCTACCCTACTCAAACCCCTATGCTCTTCTGATTCATGCTAATGAAGCAAGCAAGATTTGGAATGAAATATTTGTCCATATTAACTATAAGTATATTTCTGATTTGAGTGAAAAAGATATGGTCATAGGGTTACCAAATATCAAGTTTTCTAAGGGAGTCTGTTAAGGTTGTGTCCTAGGAAAACACCCAGAGCACAAGTATGAGAAAGCTAGTCATGAGAGAACCTCTGCACCTCTTGAGCTGATCCACAGTGACATTGCTGGTCCATTCCCTCATATTTCCATGAGTCAAGCCAAATATGCACTGACCTTCATAGATTACTTTTCCAGGTATTTTTGGGTTCACTTCCTAAAACATAAGTCTGAAGTTTTTGACCTGTTCAAAGTCTTTAGAGCCTTGGTTGAAAACCAGTCTTGGAGGAAACTAAAGATCCTCAGATATGACAATGGTGGTGAGTATGTCAAGTTTGAGGTCATTCAATATTGTAAATATGTAGCATTCGATCCCTTACACACCACAACAAAATGGTGTTGCTGAGAGAAAGAACATATCACTGAAGGAGATGGCAACCTGCATGATGGAAGCTAAGAATTTGCCACCAAATTTTTGGGACAAGGATATAAAATTCATCCTACATCCAAAATAGGGTTCCTCATAACCAGCTTGATGATATGACTCCTTTCAAATCTTGGACTGGTCACAAGCCAGATGTGACCCATTTCAGGATTTTTAGCTCAATAGCTTAGGCTAGAATTCCAATTGAAAAAAGAGGAAGGATTTGCAACCCCAAAGCCAAGAGTGCCTATTTCTTGGGTATTCTAAAGATTCAAAATTTCACAAGATTATAAAATTGAGCACTAACAAATATTTCATTGAAAGAAGTGTTCAGTTCCAAGAAGAGCCTTTAGTAGCAGTTGAAGTTGGAGAGTCTTCTTCACCACTAGATCCATTGATTGTAAGTGGAGAGACTAATGAGTTTGTTTATAATGATATGTCTGATAATGATGATTTTATTGCAGATCCTAATAGTCCTATAATACCAAAATGGGAAGAAAATACCATTCATGCAACAGGGAAACTATCTAGAAATCCTAATGACACTAGGAGGACTAGATATCAATTTGAGAGTTCCCTTTGTGTGAAAGATCCTCTATTTGATGAGAAGTGCTATCTGATGGTTGAATAAAATACATAGACATATGAATATGCAGCATGTGATCCAATATGGCAAACAACCATGAAAGAAGAATTCAGCTCGCTCCAGAAGAACAACACTTGAGAACTGGTTGATCTTCCCCCAGGGAGGAAGCTTGTTCAATGTAAGTGGATTTTCAAGACTAAGTTTTCTGTTGATGGTTCACCTTTGAAATATAAAGAACTATTTGTATCCAATGGCTACTCACAAGTACATGGTATTTACTACAATGAAACCTTTGCACCAATGGAAAATATGGACTCCATAAGGCTACCTCTAGCCATTGCAACTTTGAAGCAGTGGGAGGTACATCACATGGATGTGAAGTGTGATTTCCTAAATGGAGATCTCACTGAGGAGATTCACATGAATCAACCTGAAGGTTTTGTTTCTAATCCATCTTTAGTGTGCAGGTTAAAGAAATGATTGTATGGGCTCAAGCAAGTCCTCAAGGCTTGGTATGCCAAGATTGATGGCTTTCTGCTATCACTGAGTTTTGTTCGCTGCAATTATGATCCTAATGTCTATTTGAAGTTAATTCATGGTTCTTTGATGATTATTTTCTTGTATGTGGATGACCTTCTGATTACAGGAAGTTCAAAGAAAGAGATTGCCTCCTTGAAGGATGCAATGAACCATGCATTTTCTATGACAAATTTGGGATTGTTGAGCCAATTCTTGGGTCTTGAAATTGCTCAATCCCAACATGGAATCAAAGTCCATAAGTCCAAGTATGCTTTGAATTTTCTGAACAAGTTCAACATTAAAGATTTCAATCCAAGAAAGACTCCCTTCCTTTCAGGAGTTAAGCTTGAAGAAGCAGGTTCTTCTCCTATGGTAAATAATAAATTGTATAGGCAGTTTATTGGGTGTTTTCTTTATCTTACACACACACACGACCTGATAGATATTATGTAGTTAGTGTGGCTTTGAGATACATTGATAAGACTCATGAGATCATCTGGAGAGCAACCAAAAGGATCCTAAACTTTGTTCAAGGAACAAGAACACATGGGATCTTTTACAAAGCAAAATATGATCTTGATTTGATTGGGTTTACTGATAGTGATTGGGAAAGTGACAACACAGATCAAAAGTCTATATCGGGATATGTGTTCATGCTTGAAGAAGGACCAATCATCTGGTCAAGAAAGAAGCATAGTGCCATAGCACTCTCATTTACAGAAGCAGAGTATAGAGGAGTTGTAAATGTAGCAACTCAATGTTTGTGGTTGCAAGGGATAGTTGGAGAATGTGGCTTCAAATCAGAGTTTTCAACTATTATCTACTTTGATAATTAGAGAACCATTCGAATATGTAATGATCTAGTTTAGAGACAGCGAACCAAGCACATTGAGATCCATATGCACAACATTAGACAACTTGTGCATGATGGCACCATTGATCTATTCTTCTGTGCATATTCAAAACAAGTAGCAAACATCTTAAGCATTTTTTTTTAGTGAGAAGACTTTTAGTGATCTCAAATCAATGTTGGGTATTGCTGATCATGCTATGAAGCATGATTGATGACAATATTTCCAAAATTTTGTTTTTTTTCTTGTCCATGTCTAAGGGAGGATTTTCCCACAGGTTTTTTCCTCTTTCCTTGGTTGTATGGACAAGGAGTATGTAAAGGGTGACTAAGCCTTGTTTCTAGTCCCTATAGTTTTCTTATATTTACTCATAAATTCAGGCTTAAGGGGGGGGTCTTAGAATAATCAACCCATAGTTACCTACATTAGACATTAATTTAATTATTTTTGTCTTATTACCTAGTTTCCTAGATTCCATTCTATGCTAGTGGCCTTCTACATGTCCTAGAAGTCAACACATGCTAAAAATGATTCATGGAGCACTTGGGAAACATCCTGGAAACCCAATTTAGCATGTCTTCTTTATTCCAGATCCTCCAAAGTGCATATCTACTTTTTCTAAAAATCTTCCTATTTTATTATGATTTAAGGAAAAAGGAAAAGCTAGACTAGGTGTAGTTGACTTGTTTTTTTCCCACATTATCCTCCATCCGTTTCTCCAAATAAAAGCATGTATGAGTTTTCTTTCCATCCCTCTTTATCTTTTCCACTTGACTTAGCCAATTCGTGAGCGTCTACCTAGATTTGAAAACTGCTTTATGCACCTATGGGGGATTTGACTAGATTTGGTAAGCCTTCTTTTTGACTATTTCAAATGGCATATTTATGCATTTGATTCTCTCATGTAATGTTATATTGCAGCAGCCTATTGCTTCACAAGGTTGGATTTTGTACACTTCTTCAATATAGATTAGTGTTATGCTCCAATTTCAGTCTCCTTTGGTGTTAATTTTGCATGTTTGATTAGCAATTTTGTGAGTGTAATTGCTCTATATTTTGGGTTCAATTTCCATAGTAATATGTCCCAAAAGTTATCTGAACAAAACATATCCTAGATGCAAGTTGTTTAGATGTAACCCCTTAAGGTTGACCAAAAGAACATAAAAGGTTCTGGTGTAGCAGTTTGCTGGGTCGTAATTTGCCTTACATATATATGAGATATGTGTGCTCCCATGTTGAGATGATAAGGTCTTGAAGCATGAGGAGGTGTACATAGGTGGTTATTTTATATAATTTGGGTTGACCATATATGATTTGTTTACTTGTTTGTTTTTTTTGCATCTTGTGCAAGACCAAAGAGATGACATGGATATGACGAGATGAAGGTAGAAGACGTAGGTTATTTTTGTTACAATGAAAAGAATATCTTTGACATTCCTACAAGAAGGATTTCTTGAGATGTGATGAAGACCAAGCAGAGGTATAGTCCTACATCCAATATGAAAAGGGGATGGCTCTGTAGAAACTTATGACGATAGATAATATGGTACGATGACCAAATTATAAGAAGATGATGGAAGAAGCTATGATGAAGACTCTAGGAATCTGTGAAGATTACGATGCGATGAAGACATTACCAGACATGTTGATGAATGTGAAGAGAGAGAATACCTTCCTAGTTAAGAGGGATTGTTGATGTATTTGTAACTTCGAAAGATATTCCGATGTATATTATCATTATATGTAGTTGTAACCCCATTGGGTATCTGTGTTACCCCTTTACAGAATGTCTAAATTGTGTCTACATCTTGAGGTACAACCTCCATTGTAATTCAGGTGAATAGTTCCTATTTCAACATCATGTAATATGCATTTGTAGTCTCTCTAGAAGAAGTAGGCCTCATGTGAGAAGACATGTAGGCTCAAGTCTTATGTTTGGCAAGTGACTTGAAAGGGTATATATAAGGAGACACTCTCCCTCATTTATACACACCTCACACTCTCACGTTCGTATGAGAGAGAGAGATAGTAAGAGGAGGAGAGATAGATAGTTGTTGTATGCTTCTCATTAATGATTTTGACCATCTTACTATTCTAAGGAAGTTTGTGGTGTTTTCTCCTTTATGGTTTCCTTAATGAAAACCTTTGTGTCTCGGGTATCTTTTATATATTATGCATCTTTTTTTACTTGCTATTATTTCATATAAAGATACTAGATAATCTAATCATATCTTAATAAAAACTAACAACACACAACTTGAAAACTAGACATTACAGGAGAAAGGATTATGAAACCTTAAATTGATTGACAACCTCATTAGAATTTTACTCAGGATACTTTCATACACTGTAAAACCTCTCCCAACTACAAAGAAAAGGATGATAGGTGAATAACCCTAGAAACACTACTCCATAATCTAATACAGTTAGAAGAGTACACTCTAGGATTGAATACTTTTTCCATGAAGTGGACATGGTGCATTGTAATTAGAAGTAAATACTAGTCTCAGTACAGATTAGTAATGAAACATTGGATGGTGTACCTATGATTATGACAAAAGACATCATACCTTAAATTCAGAGATATTATAGTGCCAAATCTTAAGAAATAGGTTAAATAATTGTTTATGATATATAGTTACAAGTTTTTTTTAAGTCTTATTATAGCATCCTTGCATTTGTTTTCTTTTAATAAATTAAAATATTTCCCCCATCCATAAATCTAAACAAATGACAAGGGAATTATCAAGTGGTTTCTTTAATAGTTTCTACAAGGTTAGATAGTAAAGTGACATAAAAAAATTTAAGTTCACTATTTGAGAAAGATGTACTCATAATTAATGGGACAAGGAGTAAAAAAGTTTGTTGGGGATAATGAATTTACCTCTGTGAACAAGTTATAACTATTAAGGGAAGAAGCTCTTTCTTTATCCTACATTCCCCATGAATAAATTAACGTATAGAGAGAAAATGAGATATTTAGATACTTGTCTAAGTAAGTAATAAACATAGTCCTGGTATTATCCCTTACCTAATTATTGGAATGGTTAATATCCTTAAATACAAAATATAGGTGGAAAATTAATGTTCAATAAATTTCCCATTCATGTTTATCATTTTATTTTAATATAAGAATGATTGCATGTGTACTTAATTAGGAATTTTTTTGGTTCATTTAAAAAATGTGACCAATTTAGGGGGATTACAGTCGGTATCATAGTTGAATTACAAAACTTAGAGGTCTATGGGATTGTTGTAAAAGAAAACATAAAATCTAGTAAATCATTTGTTTCTACACATTAGGAAGAAGAAAAATTTCAAAAGGACACATGAAATTTCCTCAACGTATACAGCAAGATATGCCACATAACTTGGAAAAAGAACATTTATTATCATCTCAGTAGTCTAATTTTACTATCAACACAACTACAAATATATCTAAACTTGCACAAGTACCTAGTGAGTGAAAGGAAGGGAAAATAACTAGTTATGAAGGTTGTTCAAAAGGGTCCAAAGAGATCCTGTGTATTCTAATCTAGATCTATCTCATATCTAATCAACAATGACTATTAAACTTGAAAACGTACCTCCCTCTAACCCATATGGTTATATTACTAGATTAGATTTTAACCAATTCATTGAGTAAATTGAGTCACACATATAAACCCCAATTGAAAGAACAATTAAATAAGAACAACGATATTTAGCAAGGGTTGGAGGGGGCAGAAGGGGTATGTTATTTTATTTAAATAATATCCTATATAATACTTGATGTTTTTTTTAACACCTCTTGTTTCCTTCATCGTGGTTCTTCCAATCTTAGGTCACTTAATAATCCTCGATGACTCGAACACCACATGTATAAATGAATGAGGAAAAATTGAGGGTTTTATGTCTAAAATCCCATATATATATTTTTATGGAACAAATAAGAATTTCTAAATATCTAAAGTTCATAAAGACTCATACGTAATGCTTGTGATTTCTCTTAAACATAAGCGTGCACATATAGTGTCTCTTTCCTCATCACACATAGGTCTCAATTTATAGCCTTTGGAAGGCGATTCATATAGTTCGTAATGGTTTTTTAGGAGGATAGGTGTATAAATCACATGAACTAACTCATGATTGTTAGAGTATTCACAAACCTTTTTCTTTTTGGAATATTTCCAAGGGATATGCTCCTATTATAGAAGGAAGCATATAATACACTCCTATACTTTACAAAAAGTGTGTTTCTATTGAAAAAAAAATAATTCAATCCATTTTGAGTAACAAACCACTATAACTTATTTATATGTAGGTCATATGAACAAACAAATCTATAACAATTATTTTAAGAGAAAATTCAAGGAATCCATTGAATATATTGAACATACTCATAGGATTAATAGAAACAGTGGTTAGGAGGTAGGAAATCCCCTTACTTCATAGATTCACTTGCTTCATAATAAGATCAACTCAGAAAAAGAGGATTATTAGGATAATTACAATGATGTTCAATTTCTCTCTTTTTATATGTCTCATCATTTCATGTGACCCCCTTTCCCTTGTTTCTCTTCCTTTATTTCATTTCATGATACTCCTTTTGTTGGTGTTCTTCATAATAACATATATATATATATATTACCCGTTTTTATTTCATTTGTTTGTCCTTTATTATATTTTTTTGAATTTAGTTTCAATTGATTTTTTACTTTAGTATTTTTCATTTGTTTTTATAACCTCTCTCTTTGATTCCTTTGGTCCTTTTTTTTCATTTTCATTTTCTTTGTTATCTTCCACTCTTTCTTAATCTATCTATTTGAATTTCTCTAAGGTTTTATTTAATAAACAAGATTAAGAATTTTTATCTCTAATTTTTATTTAGGTATTTTAATTTGTTCTTAGTTATATTCTGAGTGTTCTATTCGTATTTTCCCATATTTTAGCTCATGGTTTTTTTTTAATGTTTCCACTTTATTCGTTATTTATAATCCTCTCTTATAACTTTATCTTTTGATTATTTTTAATTTCAATTTTATTTTAATATTATTTATATTTTTTCCAATTGCATACATATATATAGATATATATATATATTATCCTATTGATGTCTTATTAAGATATTTATCTCTTCTTTAGCTAAATATAGGGTTTTAGTCCTTAGATGTATATGTTTTAGGTTTTATATTTGTTTTCCCTTGTTTTTAATTCTAATTTCAATATATTTTGTGTTAACCTTTCCTTCGCACTTATGTGGTTTAATATCCTTTTATACAAGGTTAGTATTTAGTGTCCAAAGGAATAATTTTGTTACTTTAATTTTTTATGTCTTCATGATGAACCTGGTTAAAGTTTCTAAATGAAAAAATTCAATGTAAGTTCCCTTCAAGTTTGAATGGATCATAAATCAGTCAACTACATAAGTCAAGCAAATTTTCTCTAAACTATATGGTAGAGAAAATCTTCGTGTTGTTCATTTCCTCCAAGGAATGCACATAAGAAACAAGAATAAGAAGGTTGAACTCATTTTTTTGAAACATTGTAGACAAAATAGCCTAATTCCAATATTCACCATGATCCCTAAACTCCACGATGTTTTAGCTAACCAGGAAGAATTTAATTGTGAATTGTTCTTAATTGTTAAGTTCAATCAGGCATAAACAATAAGATTAAAGAGAACAATACAAACAAGAGGATAAATAGAGAATGGAACAATGAAAATGAAGACTATAACCTGTTAATGGAGTTCGACTCAAAATGCATAAGTTTCTGATTCCACTTCCAGTGCGACTGTTTGAATTAATTATTCAAATGAAAAAGGTTACATTGATTTAGGAGAATGACAAAAATATGACTATGTACAAATAGAAAAGACACAACCAATGTGATACCTCAAGCATACAAATGGATAATCTATGTCTTCCATGAAGTATACCCATGCACTAGAGAACACATTGTCTAGTTTTACAGTATGAAATTATGCTATATAATTAAATCCACAAAACTCCTATTGTTCAAACTGTAAATTTATTCCCCTATTGTCTCTTCTTCTGAATCTATTTTTGTCTAACATTTACTAACTCCATGTCCATGTTGAAACAATGTGCTAAGAAAAATAATTTGGTCAATGAATATCTATGGATAACATGTCAAATTTGGGACAAAATCCATCTTGATTCCAAAATTACTTATAGAATAAGAATATGTGGCTAAATTAGGAGCAAAATGGAAAAGAATAAGGATCAAATTCAAAGTCTATGCATCCAAATATCTTTGTACAAATCGAAAAAACAATTCCATAGACATAAATTTCAGTTCAAACCAAGGTCATGAATCTAACTGTCATCGAACAAGTTATACCATCAACATGCAATCTGTCATTGCAACCTTGGTTTTCTGAGGTTGAATTTTCTAATGCTGACTTATTTTTATTTTTTTGACCTGACATTAGAAGTCATAATTCAAAGTAGGTAACACCACTCCTCCAACTTTCCTCCTGACTCCCTTTTCCCAACAATTTTGATTCCGATGTTATAAGTCGAAGTTTTGTAGTTAGCTCGAGATAAGTAAAACTCTTGTTTTCCTCTCCCAACATCCGATCCAGACTTCAAGATGGGAGATACACCCTACTTATTCATGCCACATGTCAAAAGGTAATTGGTCCAAATGTCAAATTTTCAAATTGTGATAACTTTCACATCCAAAGTCCATATTTGACAAAATGGGTATCATTGGAAAGATTTCAGCAATCCCTGTACAATTGTAACCTTTGTTTAATAATTTGAGGGTTTTGAACATAAGTAATTTTTGAGATTGTTGTGGATCACACCATTATCAATCACCATATTTGTGAGATAGAATGGCAAATTATTTATCAAATGAAAAACGAATTTGTTTTGAGACAATATTAAAATTATAAAACTGAATTTGGTTTGTCTATTAATGGGTGCAAGTGAATTACATTTATAGTTGTGTAAAAATATTAGGAATAATATGTGGTTTAAATTGGATGCCTACATATTCCAAAAGGAATCCAAGTGTGGGTAGGCCAGTAAAGATAAAAATATGAAGAATATTTAGTTCTTTTCTCTATCAAATCAAATAATGTATGGATAAAATTGATTACCACAAGCACATTGGAATATTTATAGATGTATAATTGATGAGGCCACAATGAGTGTGCTAAATAAGGTGTTAGGGTTTGTTATAACACCTAGATTCAATCATATGAGGATTTTCTTTTGAGTAGAACAAAACATTAAGTGTCTTCCAAAAAACATTAAGCAATATATCAAGAAATACATATCCATAATCCTAACATAAGAAAATAATAAAGAGAATAGGTCGAACCCCTAAAAATTAGAACATGTTTTTTCTTAAGGTAGACAAAGGTGCAACACTTTTGATATTGGATAGGAAATATTACCATAGAAATATGTTGGAGAATATTTCATCAAGTGGAAGCTACAAAAATTTATCTAACAACCCTCTGAACAAAATTACCAATCAAGTCAAAAGAGCCATAAAAAAATCCAATATTGATGTTTGCACCAAGAAGAATCTTATTCAGAGCTACCACTTAGACCCTATGATCTATGGATTGCCCAAGATTCACAAGAATTGTTCCATTAAGGAAAATTGTCAATAATATTTTCTCCCTGGCCTTTGAATTGCCTAAATACTTTATCAATGTCCTAAAACCCCTTATACATCAAAGTATATCCTTTATGAATGATTCTAGCACCTCCATAGCAATTATCAAAGGATTTTTTCTTGACCCTAAAGGTGCTTTTATGAAATTTTGTGTGGTATCTGTTATTACAAAGATTCCCTAGATGGAGCCATGGATTCCATTAATAAATTCACTAACCTTGAGACTCCCAAGTTAATATATGTTTGCTTGAGATCCATTTTCTTTAGTTTCTTGGGTTAACTATATGTACAAACCAATGGATTTTCCATGGGTTCCCTTATTGTTACCAATATAACTATGGCATATTTTGAAAAAAAATCTATACTTATTATCATATCAATCACAAGCCATGGAATATATATGTTGAAAAATGAAATATCATCTAGCCCCATGATACGGATAGATTATATAGTTTTGTGAACTACACTTGAATAACCAATCCAAGCTTACCCAATTCACCATGGAAAGTGCGGAGAGTGGTAACATATGATTTATTTATTTAAGGATAAAAAAATACAAGGATTATTCTATCCCATCGATTGTTTAGAAAGTAAACCTAGGCTAAATATTATCTCTATGCCAAATCCCATCATCACTAATCTCAAAAATTAAGTGTCATTAGTACCCTCTCTACAATATTCCAAATATTCTCAAACAATGACCATCTTCATCAATAATTTGATTAATTCATTCAATTATACATGAAGAATGGGTATAAGGAATCTCAAATTTGGAATATCATTTATAAAGAAAGTTCTATATCTAGAATTGGAGAAAGAGTCGTTAGTTACAAGATAGTCCTTTCATTTATCCAAGGTCTTATTTCTAAAATAGATAGGATTCTGAGTTGGATGGATTGGATCTCTATTGCCACATGATTTTTCATTTATTTCAGCATGATAGAGTACGAGTGTGTGCAGTAAGATTGAATATCGACAATCCTTTTCAGTTTGGTTTACATTTTAAGTTTGATTTTAGTGGTGAGTAGTTTGGTTTGATTTTGAATTTCCATCTTTTACAAAGGATGCAATAGTTTTGGTTTTCTTTTCAATTGTTGAATTTTAGGTTGGTTTTCAATAATGTTGAAATTTTTTCAGAGTTTGGAACATGTTACATGTTAATGTTTTTGAATATTTAAATCAGTCTAACACTTGGTCTATAGGTTCTTTGCTACGTCGCATGGAGGATAACATCCCCAGCTATAGCAAGTTGTTAGCACAATTTTCATTTACAAAGTTAAGAAGGATTTGAGCTAAGGAAAAATAGCTTAGATTTTGAATTTTGTTGATATGACCAAGAAAATGACAAGCTGGGTGCCTAAAGAAAACCAAAATTCTCCATGGAACCATATGATGGAGTGAAAACTTACCAAAATGAATTTGTGAAGCACCTGTAGCACCTTGCCGAAGAATTTATGGTATAGATTAGAAGGGTTAAAAG
This sequence comes from Pseudotsuga menziesii, assembly GCA_001517045.1. Classification (NCBI taxonomy): domain Eukaryota; kingdom Viridiplantae; phylum Streptophyta; class Pinopsida; order Pinales; family Pinaceae; genus Pseudotsuga; species Pseudotsuga menziesii. The sequence goes on along the minus strand of LPNX011113746.1, from coordinate 301,816 downwards.
ATCAATGATGGGTAAGGAATCCATTGGAGAAAGTTGCTTAATGAATAACATGGTAAATGATTGACAAAGTGACTATTGGGGAATATTAAAGTCCATATTTAATCGATGACACAAAATCAAAAGCGAAAAATGATCAATGGTTGAGATTCATTCTGCGTCCTCAACATGCATGGTGGTAAGAACTGTTGGAGGCCATCAGAATTTTTGCTTCCTTCCATGTATTGGGAAAAGAATCATTCTTCTAGATGAAAAGTTGTAAAGTGTATTCCACCTTATGGAAAAGTATAAAAGTAAAAGAGGGTAAATCAAAGGATCAAGGTTTACAATGGGACATAAGGTTGTGACCAAGATCTAGTGGAGAAAATTTCTATATTTAACTGAGCAGGTAAATGAATTGGTAAAGCTTCTAAATTTGGCCAAAGGACAAAATAATGGCAAGACATCCAAAATATTCCGAAATGCTTTGTCAAAAATTTAAAAAGTTTTATAGTTACTAATATAAATGTTTTATATTAAAATATTTATATTAATATTTAAAACCTGAAATTAATTCACATTATGATGTAGTCTCGAAACAAATATCGAGAAACATCATGTTAAATTTTGGAAGGGGCTAAAGTTGGATGAGCGGACACCATTTATTCCACAACTCAAATAGCTAAAAGGGTAATTCTTTTGAAGTGGTAGCGAAATTTTATCATGGTTTTACTTTTTACCATGTGTGACTCCCATTTTTATTCCCCCAAGAGCTAGATCACTTTTCCAAACCACTCTTGAGCTCAGTTGAAATGGGATTAAGAACTAATGGATAGTTTTCACAAGGAAATGAAAATTGTTTATGGATTTTCATTTACTTAAGGAAATTGTTTTTGAATTTCATTTTATTAAATTCATAAAGAATTAAACACAATACATGGCTAGGGAAAAACAATACATGGTTTTCATAAACAATAAATTATTTTTGAGATGGAGAAATATTACAAGACACGATTTTTTAATGGAAGATGTGGTTTTCAAAAACCAAGGCCATAATTGATATTAATGGATATTTTTTCTAAATATTTGAAAATGGATTTTTCAAAAATGAATATGGGAAAATGGAAATTTATTTGGGAAATATTTTGTTCCCAAATATTTATGAGATGGATATAAAAAATAAGATTTGATTCAAAGTAATATTTCTAGATTTGGATACCGAGTAGCATCAGAGATTGAATATTTTTTCTAGATTGTTTCTAGATTTATAGGAACATAATAGAGGACATTTGCTAAATGGTAATTCAAAATCCAATGAATTTGATTACAACAGCTCCAACAACTCGAGATACTTGTCATCATTTTCCAAATTTCTTACAAATTAGTTGTATTTTTAGTATGACAGTGCTTTGCAATGTGACTATCTTGCCCGAGTGATGAAATTCCATTGCATAGCATTGTCATTTATTGTAAATCGCAATTTTGAATCCATGCCTAGTGATACCCACCTATTTCATCCGTTACAATCATTAAAAAAAATTATTTAAAAATTTATATGGAATTTGTCTGTACTTATTGAGAGATCCCTCTTTGGTAGGAAAGAAGTTGACTTTCCTCCTAAATATTGGTTTGTAAGGTTAACATGGAACTATACTTCCAAAAACAAAAGATAAATGATGAGTAATAACACTTCCTTTTGGAATTACATAATCAATCCTACCACTAATATCCTAGACAATCCTTCCTTTCTAAAATATGGGATCAGATCCACCATTAACATCCTGGATGATCCTTCCTTTCATAATTAATCCACAACTAACATCCTGGAAGATCCCTCCTTTAAACATTATCGGATTATGTCCACCAATAACATCTTGGATGATCCTTCCTTTATGAATTACTAGATCAAGTACACCATTAACATCCTGGATGATCCTTTCTTTCAGAACTACGAGATCAAGGCCAATAATAAAATTATGGATGATCCTTCATTTCGGAATTATGGAATAGAGTCCACTAATAATATTATATATGATATTTCCTTTCGAAATTATGAAATCAATCCTATACACATAAACATTTAAGATGATCTTTCTTTTTGGAATTACGGGATCAAGTCTAAGGACCATTAGTTATAACATCTTGGGTTATCCTTCCTTTCGGAATTACGATATCAAGTCCATGAATATCATCATTTAAGATGATCCTTCCTTTCAACATTAAGGATAAAGTCTAACTAATATTATCCCCAACATCTTGGATGGTCCTTCCCCTTAGAATTATAGGATCAAGTCCATTAAGATCATCATTTAAGAATATCCTTCCTTTCGTAATTACGTGATCAGGTATAAGGATGATTACTCCCAACATTTTGTACGATCCTTATTTTTTAGAATTATGAGATCCATCCCATCAATATATTAGATGATGCTTTCAGAATTACAGGATCAAGCCTAACACGATCAACAGTTAAAATAGTTATTCCTTTCATAATTATGGGATCAAGTCTATGGATGATCAATCCCAACACCTTTGATGATTCTTCATTTCAAAATTAGAGGATTAAGTACATCAACATATTAGAAAATCCTTCCTTTCAAAATTATGAGATAAAGTCTAACACAATGAAAATTTAAGACAATCCTTCCTTTCATATTTACAAGATCAAGTCTAAGGATGATCAATCCAAATTGAGCTACCTGTTATGATTAGTATACCATAATATCATCAATACTACTCACCCTTTCAGTGGAACTCCTTACATACAAAACAAATCTTGTCTCGAAAGTGTTCAAAATTGAGACGAGATAGAGGCTTGGTCAACACATGTGTAACGTAATCATATGTGCTCACAATTGGAGATTTATAGCTCCATTCTGCACCATGTCATGAATTTGGAACTACCATATTTCTATGTGCTTCATCTTATCATGAAATAAATGGTCTCTGTAATATTCATGCAACTTTGCTTATCACATAGAATCACGGTAGAATCTATATCGAGATCGAATAGATCTAACAACAATTTCCAAATCCATATGGCTTAAAAACTAGCGGATCAAGATGTAATATATTATTCTTATACAGTGATGATAGCAACATTGGATTGCTTCCTTCTTAGCCATGAGATCATGGTTGACCCTAGAATAAAACATCATCTTGAAGTTCTCTTTCTATCTAAGACAATTCCATCCCAATATGAATATCTATAACCATAGAGTTTGAAATCATGATCTCTAGTATAACTGAGACCATATTATGCAAACCTTTTAGGTACCTCATCACATGCTTTGCAGCTACCAGGTGAACATGTCTGGGATCAACAACATATTAACTAAATTTTTTCACAACTAAGCATATATCTAGATGGGTATTCATCATATACATTAATGAATCAATGGTCTATCTGTATAGTGTCACATCCACTAATTTTGACAAATCCTCATCCAACAACTTCAAGTGTGTATCCATGGTTGTGTCCATGGATTTACATTCTAACATGTCAAACCCTTTTAGTATATCCACTACATATTTCCCTGGGTTAAGGAATATTTTGTATAGGCTCTTTAATACTTTAACACCAATAATATAATGCATCAATCCAAGGTATTTCATCTTGAATTCCACAATAATATTCTTCTTACACTGATATTTTCATCTCATTAATTTTGGTAAGGCCCAACATTGTTACAAAATTATCAATTCTTCCATACCAAGCTCTTGTATCTTGCTTCAACCAATAAAAATCCTTCTTCAATTTTTAGACATGTGCCCTTATTTCTTTGACTTAAAAACCTTGTGGTTGTTCTATGTACACTTCTTCTTCAATAACACCATTTAGGACGATTATTTTTACATCCATCTAGTATAACTTCCCTTTCATCTTGGATGCCATTGACATGATGGTTTTGATACAAGTGAACCTTGATATAGGAGAAAATGCCTCTTCATAATAGTATACTTCCTTTTGAGAGAAGCCTTGAGCCACAAATTTGGTTTTGTACTTATCGATACTTCCATCGGATATATGTTTTATCTTGTAGATCCATTTGGAAGATTCCACACTTTTACCTTTTGGTTTGGGAACAAATTCCCACACATCATTATTCATTATGGATTTGTATTCTTATGTAATGGATTCTATCCATTCTTTGTTTTGAACATTTCCCTTAAAACAAGTAGGTTCTTTGTCTACAATATCACACATCAAAGCCACATAACTAGGAAATGACATTTGCTTCTTTCTCTTCCTTACGGAGCTTTTTGGAGCACCATACTTGTCTACTTGTTTAATAATATCATGAGCCCTAGATGGATTTTTGTTGTGGGAGATATTCATGTGGGCAGTTCATTTGAGCTCCAACATATCATGTTGTTCCATAATCTCATCATTAGGAGAGGTGGAATTTATTTGATTGGTTCTATAGTTATGGGAGCTTATACTACTTGATCATATGTTTCTCCAGGTTGGCACTTTATCAACTTATTGAGAGTTTTATCTTCATAAAAGGTTACATCCTTTACGTATTCCTTCATGATAAATCTTTAGGTCTTCTAGACCTCTGGCTGCCTTGCTCACATTTTGCAACACTTTGTATTTTATGTGAGCAATCCTTCAATGCCATAGTTCACATGGACTTGTACTATCATGAATCCAGGATTTTTTTGAGTGACATTTCATTTTATATAGGCCACCTTATTCTATCACAATGGCATATGCATCTTCTAGAGATTTACCTCTATGCCACATAAGAACTTCACCATCTATAAATTCAACCCAGAATCCTTTCTTATCTAAGGAAAAAATATAATGTAAGTTCTCTGCAATCCAAGAACATATAGAACATCCTTCATCTTCATCGTGGTTTTTGAATCAAGTTTGTATGTGGATTCTCCTATTCCCTTGATGGAATATCGATAGTCATTTCCTAGTGAAACTTTGTGAGGAGAGGACTTTTCCTAAAAACTAGAGAGAGTCTTCTTCTAACCTATCATGTGATTTTAAGAACCACTATCAATCATCCATGTGTCACTTCCACGTGTCACATACCCAAAGAGAGAGGAGAATAAAGTATATTCTTCAACTTATTCCTTTGCTAACCTCTTAGTAGCTTCTTCTTCATACATTATTTATAGGGAATTAAACATCTCCTTAGGTTTATCCTTCACGAATACTTCAAAAATCAAGTTATCATTGATAAAACATGCCATGATCCTCTTGGCTCTAATAATGTATTTCTTGTACATTTCATTTTCTTCATCTTCTCTAGAGTCTAGCACAATTCCCTTGATAAAAATCGCAATATCATTATCTTTTAGAATGATTCCTATTATTTATTTCCAAGCACATAAGTTTTCTATGACTTCCGACTGATCATCAAGCTTAGTTGATGTAGGATCATCCAGCTCAGGTTTCATTGACTGATGAGTCAACCTTCCATGTAATCACTTATAGAAGGATTGAGTTTGAAGTTAGATATATAGGGTTAGTTTATTTTGTAATAAGTGGTGATTTTCCATTGTTCTCGAACTCTGCGTGGAATTCTTCAAGGATTGTTCTTTGTTGATAGGATTTATTTTTATTAGGTTTCCATATTTAACAAATTTGTTGAGTGTTATAAAACATAGTGAATGTAATATATAATATAGTTGAGGTGTGTGCGTGCATAGGAGAGTGATTGAGGAGTGAAGAAGTAGAGTCTTTCTATGTAATTGAATTTGTGATAAATTAAGTGAAGAACAAAGAATTAGACTCTGCATATGCTTGATTGATTTCATGTTTTCATATGGTTCTGTAGAAATATGAATTCTTTCTGTGCTTAATATAATTTCACTCCATATAACTATGTGTATACGTTCAAAGGCTCCATGTTTCCATATCCTCCAAATTGTAGAGAAAATTGATCCTTTCCGTGATCAATTCAAACGAAGATCATAGATTAAAGATTTATGATTCCAAAGTGTGGAATTCAGAAGGTGGAGAGTGGGAGAATAGGGAAAAATAAAACAAAAAGAAATATTTCCAATATCCGAACTACGGTGTGGAAGAGTGGAAAAGTGCGGAAATCGTGAAGGTGAAAAGTGCAAAAACCAGATTTTCGAAAGTCGATAAGCCGACTTCCGAGACCCGGACCAGGAAAGTGTAAAAGTATGGGAACTCTATTTCAGAAGTGAATAAGCCGAGTTCTTCTATTAGTTAAATTTCCAAAACAATAATTGAGATCAATGGCTGAAATCTATCTTGAAGAAGAAAGATGGAAGACAACGATTTTGCTGAGAGGAATTGCACAATCGAAGAAAATTTAAGTATGCGCACAATTTTATGAAATTAACTTCATATGATTTGAAGTCCACCATTGATTTGGTGGGGACCCTGATCCAAATATGGTAAGGTAATTTCATTGTGTAAAGTGTTAGGAACTTAACATGGCTCAACATGCATGAAATAGGATTTATGAACAAGGATTCATAAAGGATATGAGATCTGCTTCACAACGCAGAAAATAATTTAGCAACAGTTAACGTTGAAAGGAGATGAAAAGTGTGCTGACTGGACCTGTTCATCCTACCTAGCATAAATTTGGTATCATATCCTCAGTTGATATTGTAGAAATATGCATTTGAGACAAGGACGAGTGCATGCGATTCCTATAGGACGTGGTCGAGAAATACAAATTGTAGAGACAGATGTATAGAGAGAGATGAGAATACTAGAAGAAAGACTGGAAGGCATGGAGAGAAATAACCATTCGGACAATTTACATGACAGTACTGAAGAAGAAGAATCCTCTGATGAAGAAGAAGAAGATACTGAAGAAGTAAGAGTTTTAAAGATTATGATGAAGGCCAGTAGCAGACCAAGAGTGGAATTTCCTATGTATGAAGGTAACTTAAATATTCCAGAACTCATGTATTTGATTAATGCTCTGAATAAATATTTTTATTTTCAAGAAATTGAAGACAAGAAGAAAGTAAGGTATGCAACTACCAGAATGAAGGGACATGCAACTATTTGGTGGGATGAGCTCTAGATCCATCGATAAATAAGAGGTAAGTGTTATATTTTTATCAATTAAGTAGTATGATATTAGGATCTTATCTGAGAGAATAACATGCACAACAATCAATCACAAGAGACAATAGAAAAAATATTTTCCTCAAGGAAACTATAAATCCTGAAAACCCTGCAACTCCCTGAGAGATAGAGTGAGCACCAATGGCAGCAGTAAAACCCAAAGACAGAAATATGATATCCAACAGTTGTTCTCTCTCTCACTTGTGTGAGCTCTTCCTCTCTCACCTATGCGCTATAGTTGGGTGAGTGTGTGTGACAAATAGAGAGTCTCACTCTCTATTTATACTAGTGTCCAACTTGACAATTACTTACTAGGGCCAAAATCTCTAGGAGAGTCTAATGACCCTAGTTCCCCTCAACTGTGGGGAATTTCCCCCCCTAATCAATAAGGAGGGTTAACCTTAACTCAATTGTGGGGTCTATTTCCTCGACTTACAATAGAGGGTTAACCTCATTGACTTTACATGAATTTATTATATTAATCACTCTCCTGATAGGAACATCGAGGTACAATGAAATACAAATGATTCTCCTGATAGGAACATTGGGGTACAACATAAGTGAATACATTTCGAATTTACAAATACATCAACACTCCCTCTTAATTATGAAGGTATTCTCTTGACACAATTCATCAGCACAAGTCTTCTTCTCTGGATCATCACCGGATCATCATAAAAGCTGGATCATCATTGGATCATCATCAAATCTAGATCATCACTGGATAATCATCAAATATGGATCATCACTAGATCATCATTAAATTTGTATCATCACCGGATCATCATCATCATCATCACTTCTTCCGTTATCTTGATCAACTGGTGCTATCTCTATATTCTAGTCATCGTAGGAAGTTCTATAGAGCCAACCCTTTTTCATTCTGGTTGTATGACTAGCCTCCATGTAGGTCTTCATCTTCTTCAACACTTATATCTGACCATGGAAAGAACACATCCAAGAACCATGTCAGAAAGGCCCTCCCAGCACTTACATATGACCATGGGAAGAACACATCCACCACCATGTCAGAAAGGAACACCCAGCACTCACATATAACCATGGGAGGAACACATCCACCACTATGTCAGAAAGTCACAACACTCACATATGACCATGGGAGGCCTATCCTTCCACCATGTCAGAATGGCCCAGCACTTACATCCGACCATGAGAGGAACACATCCAAGAACCATGTCGGAAAGGCTCAACACTTATATCCAACCATGGGAGGAACACATCCAAGAACCATGTTGGAAAGCCTCAACACTTATATCTAACCATGGGAGGAACACATATAAGAACCATGACATAAAGGCTCAACACTCACATCTAACCATGGGAGGCCCAGCCTGCTACCATGTCAGAATGGACCAACACTTACATTTAACCATGGGAGGAACACATCCAAGAACCATTTTAGACAGGCTTAGCACTTATATCCGACCATGGGAGGAACACATATAAGAACCATGTTAGAAAGGCTCAGCACTTATAAATGACCATGGGAGGAGCACATCCAAGAACCATGTTAGAAAGGCTCAACACTTATATCTGACCATGGGAGGAACACATCCAAGAACCACGTCAGAAAGGCTCAGCACTTATATCTGCCCATGGAAGGAACCAATCCTACCATGTCAAAAAGGCTCTGCACTTACATCTTCCCATGGAAGGAACCAATCCTACCATGTAAAAAATGTTCTACACTTACATCTGCCCATGGAAGGAACCAATCCTACCATGTCATAAAGGATCTTGGACTCATCACTTCCCCTTGGAAGGAGCCTCGATCTAGAAAACACCAAGCTTCTCCCTGAAGTACTCAAACTTCACTCTGGCTAATGTCTTGGTCAACACATCATCTATTTGCTTATTCATCACAACATAATGGAGCTTCACTGCTCCTCTCTACACCATATCCTTGATATAGTGATATTTAATCTCAATATGATTCAACTTGTTATGGAACACCGGGTTCTCAGAAAACTTCACACAACTTTGGTTGTCACAATATATACTAGTAACATCCAACTAGTGATCAAACAAATTAGATAGTAGCTTCCTCAGCCACACTGCCTCACAACTAGCCGAACAAGCTACAACATATTCTTCTTTCATTGTACTCAATGCCACATAGGATTGCAACCTGCTAAACCAAGATATCACACCTGATCCCATACTGAAGCAGCACCCTGAGGTGCTATTCCTATCACTGGAACTTCCTACCAAATATTAATCCACATAACCCTCTAGGTTAATGTTTTGATTTTCCTCATACTTGAACCCATACTCAACTGTACCCTTCAGTTACCTTAGTGCATTCTTTGCAACTATCAGATGAACATGTTTCAGATCCATCAAGAACTGGCACAATGTGTTCAAAGCAAAGTAAATATATGGTCTCATATTCATCAGGTACATCAAGGACTCAATTATCTGATGATACATCATGGCATCAACCAACTCTGATGAAGCATCACTTAATAGCTTCAGGTTCAATACCATAGGTGTGGCCATGGCCTTGCATTCCATCATTTCGAACCTCTTCAGGATCTCTATTGCATATTCACTTGTACCAAGGATATTCTATCCACATTCTACCACACCTCCATGCCTAGAAAGTAGTGCATCATATCCAAGTCCTTAATCTCGAACTCGACAGCAAGTGTCCTTCTTGCAACTTTAATGAGTTCGTATTTTATGTCAAGAACAAGTCATCGACACATAACAAGAACATCACTGGTATTCCACCTTCAACCTTGAAGTAAAGGTTGGAATCCACTTTACTCATAGTAAATCCTAGAGTCATAAGTAATATGTCCATCTTGTCATTCCATGTTGAACCTTAGGATCTTCTGCAGTCACTCCCTCTAAAGCAAAGCATTATTCTCCCTCTGCCTTTCATACACTATGCATTGAAACATTTTGTATAGGAGTGACAAGTAGACTCCTCTACTACTAATATTATATGTCTCCATATAGGGTCACTACATACCAAGATCCTCTATATTGAACCTTTTCAAAAGTTCTTCTCACACCTGTTACCACCTTTCACACACCTAGGGGGGGATGTGGAAAAAATTTTCAAGCCACTCGGTGTGTCATTAGGGGAAAGTCTTGAGTCAAGGCTGTCACCTTGTTCTTGACTCCTCCATTTAGGCTCAACTCCTAACAAAGCCAAGGGGGGTAGACCCTATTAAGTTACTAGGGAAAAATTATTTAGTATGATGATGTTNATATATATATATATATATATATATATATATATATATAGAAAGAAAATAGCCAGTGCCTTAGAATGGAGTCATAAAATAATCAATGTACTTGCATGTGCTTGGAGTGAATGTTTTGTGATTTCCTCTTGGTACGTTTTAATTTAATGTGAAGTATGAACAAATTAAATTAGGCAAGGGGGGGACTTTAGATATACCCGAGGGTACTTGGAGTATGTCCAAAATGAATCTTCATAGCTACCCACAAGGAAAATGTGGGCTGAATGGAGTCTTTGAGACTGTTATTCATAATACACTCGAAGGTGTAACAGATATCGGTGCCTCAAGGTCACTTTTAGGAGTTCCTGCTTCCTTTGGGTATTTTTCCACTTTTTACAGTTTGATCGAGGCATTGGTTTTTCGCCTGATGGGGGTTGATTTGGGAAGTTGAAAACTAATTAAACTATTCACTCATGTTTATTTTGATGTGTATTGACTAGTCAGATGAAACACATCCAAGTGGAGAGCATACAGACCGGAGTCTTGTCAATTTTAGTGAGTTTTAAAGGGTGTGCTTTCTTAGAAAGAAAAACCCTCCAGGAACCTCTTTTGGTCCAAGTGGACCTCAATCGGGGAATCAAGGAGGGGGTTGATTTTAGAAAAATTAGTTACAAAAATTAAATATAAGCAGTAAACAGAAATATATCACAAGTTTTCTAATTATTCCTACCACACATCTCTTTCCCCTTGTGGGTCAATTGGGAAGTCGTGGGGTAAGTATTCAAGCTAATTTGATAATGTAATATGGAATATATGATAAAGTAATCAAATCATATTATTTTTCATGAATTAAACTAATCTAAAGTGAAAATAAGTAAGACAATGCAAAAAACGACAAAAAGGGCACGAATCCCCCAAGGGGGGATGGGGAATGGGCTCGAAAGAGCCTATTTGGAGAAATTTTTTATTATTTTATGTTACAATATCAATAAAATTATCTGATTCCTCTTGGTTCTTATACAGGATGAAACCAAGGCGTTACAAATTTCCCAAAATTTAAAATTGTGGCCAAAAGGGAGACCCCTAGGGGGATTTGGATGATCCAAAAGCCACTTTCGAACCGTAGCTTCTCCACTTTCTGTTATGCCTGATAAAATACAGAAATATTATTAGAGTTAAATATTCCCAAAATCACTTTGAATGTACCTTTGGGTCAGACTAATTTAAACAAAAAAAAACTAAGTTAAAACTAGCTAAAACGGTGAAAAAGGAACCAAGGAAAGCAAGCTTTCTTTGGGATCTTGCCTTGCTATTTGGACATACAATTAAATATGCACTAATTTATGGATTTAATCTTTTTAAAACAGAAAAATAAATCTAGAGCATGCAACCTACAGATTCTCTTTAAATTTCCATACAAAATCGACGATTTCCCTAAACTAGATCTAGAATGCTTTATGAAACCCTTTAGAAATGAGATATAGATTATGATCCTTGAAATAAAAGATCTATGTAAGTTTTACTTTGAAATGATAGATCTCAATAATTACAAATCTTGTAAACAAAGTAACCAGGTAAAATTGATTTTTTGGAAGAGGAAGAGAGAGAAACAGTGTTGGAAGCCTTGAAGATCAACCGTGAAGCTCTCTGGTGGAATGTCAAGGGATTATGCCTTTGAGAAAGTTTTGGATAAAGTGAGGAATAAAACTAGATCAGCACCCTCTCCAGGCTAGGAACCTGCAACTTAATCCAAATACTTGCAAAAATGCTTGTGAGATCCGGTTAATACATAAACAGGGATTTCAGAATAGCATGCATATAAACTTATAAAACATGTAGAATCTAGATCTCTAAACATGCATAAAAAGGAAAGGGATGTCCAATATACTTATTAACAAAATACTTTCCTATCAAGATCATAATAAAATTATTATCAATCTTTAGCAATGGATCTACAAACAATCAACAAATTATGAACATAGATACAGGTTACCTCAGTAAAACATGGAAATGCTCATCCACACATACAATAACATGACACTGTCTTTCCTCCAAAGCTTCTCTTTATCTCAAATGAACAATAACAATAGTACAATAGCAACAACACCTCAATCCCAGTTCTAACTATCTTGGAAGAGGTAATCTGTGCTTTATTTATAACAAAAACATGAGATCTAGCCTAGGGGGGGCGTAAATCCCAAGGAGAGAGAGACTGAAGCTACATGTGGAGTGAATCTGAGCCTGATCTGAGTCTATCTAAGTCTGATCTCAATCTCACTAAGTGCAAATATCAATCAGAGAGCTGATCTTTCTGACACCTCAACCTGCTGACTGAAGCATCTACCAAAACTCAACCAGAGAGGCCCACACATGTAGAGGAGAGAGAGAGGGTGCAATTACCAAGATTGCATGCAATAATGTACTCCCAATTCATCTAAAATCACCTCCTTCAGTCAAGGAATTGTCAGATCCAGTCAATCCCAAGCCGATGAGACTAATTTCAGTCAAATCGAAGCAAACCCCAATGATTTAGGATTTTGAATTTTCTCCATTATTTAATTAATTTATGAATTAAATAATCAATATTTGATTTTTAGGGATTTTCAACCTGAGTGAAGGACAAACCACTCAAAACTTAGAAAAAATGGGTATATGGGTTTACATGGCGCTCTGAGATTGAAAATGAGCACCCCCATGACTGAAACTGATTTCCGAGCCCACTTTTATTACAAAACCAATTTTTCCAATTAGACTATTAAAAAATAGCCTAAGTTTTGTGGAAAAATAAAATTAAAAAATTAAAAAAATTAAAAAAAATTAAAACCTAAGGGGACTTAGACATGTTCATATGACTCAACCATGATGCCTAGCATGTTTATACATTGACACATAGACTCTAATAACCTCAATAGGCATAAATGCCAAGCTGACCACTCCAACTTTTGAGGTATTGAGTGAAAAACTCAGAATTTATCAGTTGTTTATTCAACAACCAATAATAACCAAGGGAAAAAACACCCCAGGTTGATTGGATTGACAAATAAAGTCTAAGAGACTGAGTCATTTACAGACACTATCATGCTAAAACATTTTATTACAATTCCCCTATGGGGTATGAACATGTGATATAGTACAACAAGCACTTCCCATAAGCACTTCCGAAGGTCTTTTGAAGTCCAAACAAATCATCTTTGTCCAGTTCACCAGGCTCACTTGATAAAAATCACTAAGTACAACTTAGGTGGTAATAGCACCCATCTATGAGCTTGTCATCCTCTATAGGATTTCATCTTCTACCTTGTAGAAAAGGTTAATATCTTCATCACTCTAGGTGATCTTCAGGATCCTCATGTATGTGTTGTCCCATGGGTGTCTTCTGAGATCGTACAAGGCCGTATTTAATTTGCACACATGAGTCTTCTTATCATGTGTGTTAAATTATAGTGGCTACAAATGTCTCTTCATAGTCTATGCCTTATTTCTGTGAGAATCCTTGTGCTACGAATCTTTCCTTGTATCCTATTGCATGTTGGATCTTGCAGATCCATATGGAAGATACTACGGAATTCCCTTCAAGTCTCGACATCACATTCTAGTCATCATTCTTCATTTTGGACTATTAGAGTGAATCTTTAACTATCGTCACTTGTTCTTCATAAAAAGTCTCATCCTTCTTTTCTTGTAGGCGATTGTATGCGATCTTTCATACAAGTCAAATGCACCAGTTGTATGGTTAAAAACATTTCATAAGGCATATTCATAATGGAAAATTCTTTTGCATAAATATATAATCATGCAACTATTTTATCCAATACAACATTCATCCATATCTCAAGGAAACATTATAGATTCCTTCCATCTCTACCATGACATCATTGAGGTTGTGCAATAATCCTATATGTCAACAAAGAGGTTTCATTCTAGATATGTAGAAATGGGGAGTTGTATAGAACTGTGGACTACTTACCCATCACATGCATATTAGTAGTATACTGTCATTAATGCAAACATTCTATCATGCATAATACATCAACTGAATATAAACAAATGCATAACAAAACAATATCATGAAATGACATTTGAATACTTCTCTTTATTTGTTTCATGGGTAGACTCCTTCTTTCAGCTTCATCATCTTATTCATTCATTACAACATGATTTCTCATCCAAATGCTAATATGGATAAGAGGTTCTTCAAGAATTGAGTTCGTCATATTCCTCATTGCTTGAGGGATCTTCTTTGAATTGTGAGCGCTTGATATTAAGTTGCTCCCATATTCTCTTCTCTTGTTATGAGTCGATCTTCATCTTGTCTGTGCTCTTCCTAGAGTTTGTTGAAAGTAATCACTTCCTTGTAGCACGCATTCTTGGAATGAATGAATCCCATAATCCTGGGAGGTCATTCAAGGTGGTTATCACAACTTCTACATTCTCTACTTCTTCATCCACTACTTCAAGTTGTTATTTGATTTGAGATACCTTTGTAAAGTATTACTATATGGTCTCTTCATTCTATATATTTACATTCTTCAACTGGTTTCTCAAAGTCATCTTCCAATTTATGTTCTTCCCTTAAAATATATTTTTCAAGGAATCAAACATCTCTTTAGGTGTCTTTAGGGAAGACACTTGTAGTATAACATGATCCTTGATTGAATTAGCAATCATCCTCTTGACCAAGTTCTTATTGTGTAAGGCTTTAGCCTCATCTCCCTCTGGATCTGGAACCTCTTCACTTATGTAGGTGTCCAATTCATTTTCTTCAAGAACTAGTGAAATCCTATACTTCCATGCTCAGAAGTTTTCAACTTCACGGAGCTTTTCATCAAGCTGGTGTGATTAGTCATCTTGAAACGAGAACCTCAATTGTAAATAGAAAAAGATTAGATCTTACCAATTTGAGGTGTTCATCCTTGTTCCGGAGCTGACTGATCTAGGGTTTGTCAGAGAAACCCTAATTTTCAAAAAAATGGAATCTTTCACATATGGCTGGATAGAAATATGGCCTCTTCAAGGTGAGATTTCCAATGTACACCTTTTCTGAAAAGAGTGGATTGGAGCTCCTAGAACAGGAAGTCCTAGTTTTCCAATTTCATCTTCAAAAATTCCTGATATTGTTTCTATGGTATCTATGAAATTAATACTCCTCTATGTATGAAATTTCATACTGAGGTAGCTTCATCTGTCCTCTTTTGAACACCATGGGTTTGAGCAGAATTAGTTTCACCAATTGAGACTTATGAGAGTTTTCCCAAGGTGACTTATTTCAGAACTTTTCAGCATATAGAACTTGGACGGACTTCCACGTGTCACTGTTTCACCTTCAGGGCCTAAAAATTTTACCACCAAAATGAAATTCCATTCCTTATCTATAACATCTTTCTAAATTCCATTTGGACCTTCATAGCCCAAGATATAGAAATTATCCCTAGGTGTCATGTTTAGGGATGAATCCTGAAAGGGGATGGTACCCTGATTTGGAGGAATCATATCTCCCACAATATAATGAATCTCAGGTTACAAGTTTAGAATAGGGTACATCAGGATTTTATATTTAGCCTATGAAAATTTAGGCCCCTGAGACATCTTCAATGCCAAGATATAGCAAATGTACCAAAACTACCCGTTTTAGTATTTTAGAGTTTTCCAGGCTCGGGGTCAAACTATGGTTTGACTTTCCTGGAGTTTTACTCAACCAAAAACTTTGAACTTGGCCTCTAAAATTTGAATTTGATGAGGAGAGAAATCCTATTCCGGGATCTCTCATAAATTCCTCTTATGTATAAAGCCCTAATTTCCCGCAACAAAAACTAAAAAATGCTTGGAATCAAATTTTGCTTCGACAAAAATATATTCCCTTCAATGCAGAGTTATCCTAGCCTCCTTTTGTTCATGGATTGTGGAGAGAGACCCAAAAAGTAAGAATCCATAGCGTCTACACCTGAACAGTGCCTTATTCTTAGGTTAGCTCTGACACCATGTTACATTTTTATCAATTAAGTAGTATGATCATAGGATCTTATCTAAGAGAATAACATGCACACCAATCAATCATAAGAGACAATAGACAAAAACATTTTCCTCTGGGAAAACATAAAGGAGAAAACCCTGCAAGTTCCTCAGAGATAGAATGAGCACCAATGGTAGCAGTAAAAACCAAAGACAGAAAGATGATATCCAACCGTTGTTCTCTCTCTCACTTGTGTGAGCTCTTTCTCTCTCACCTATGCGTTATAGCTGGGTGAGTGTGTGTGACAAATAGAGAGTCTCACTCTCTATTTATACTAGTTTCTGACTTGAAATTTACATACCAGGGCCGACATCTCTAGGAGAGTCTAATAACCCTAGTGCCCCTCAGTTGTGGGGACTTTTCCCCCTTGATCAACAAGGAGGGTTAACCTTAACTCAATTGTGGGGTCTATTTCCCTGACTTACAATGGAGGTTTAACCTCATTGATGTTGCATGAATTTATTATATTAATGACTCTCCCGATAGGAACATCGGGGTACGATGAAATAGAAATGATTCTCTCGATAGGAACATCAGGGTACAATATAAGTGAATACATTTCAAAGTTACAAATACATCAATAGTAAGTAAAAAATAAAATGTTGGGATAATAT
Source organism: Pseudotsuga menziesii (assembly GCA_001517045.1). NCBI lineage: Eukaryota > Viridiplantae > Streptophyta > Pinopsida > Pinales > Pinaceae > Pseudotsuga > Pseudotsuga menziesii. Next base: position 284,926 of record LPNX011113746.1, on the reverse strand, counting down.
GCTATGTAAGATTAAGAAATAGTTTTTGCCTAAGGACTATCAATTGAATCTTATTAGACAATTACAAAACCTTAGGTAAAAGGCCATGACTGTAAAAGAATACACAAAATATTTTTTTATACTGAGTATTAGACATGGACATGCACAAGGAGGTCTAGAAAGAGTAGCTAGGTATATCAATGGATTAATATATGATATTCATGATGAACATAGTTTATTAAATTTGAAAACTGTAGAAGATGCATATCAAGTAGCTTCAAAGGTAGAAGAGAAACTGTTAAGAAAATAGAACTAGAAAAATAGAGGAAAGAATATAGTAAGAGGAAGAGGATCTCCTAGTAGTGAAGGTAGGACTTCGAAAGATGAAGTTGAGGGTTCTAGTAGTTAGTAATCCCAGAGGAGGATTTAGAGGAGGTACAGGAAGAGGTAGGCATAGAGAGGTAAAATGTTATTCTTGTGGAGAGATTGGACATATGTCTTGGAATTGTCCAAGAAATCATTCCTTAGGTCAGAGAAATGTGAAAGTTTTGAAAGCCTCAAGAACAGTAAAAAGAAGAAAAATAGATTAATAACCCTCCAGAGGAAGGAGAATCTCTTATGTTGAAAAAAGTTTTGGTTAAATCAGAGAAGCAAGTACATGAACCATCCCAAAGGAAAAGTTTTTTCACACAGTGTAAGTCACAAGGTAAGTGTTGTAAAATGGTTATTAAAAGTGGTAGTATGGATAATTTTATTTCCACTGAGATAGTAGATAAGTTGGGATTGAAGAGGATGAAGCATCCCACTCCATACAAAGTTTCATGGTTACATAAAGGAAATCAGCTCTTAGCGAATCAACAATGTACTGTGGAATTGTAGATTGGTACTTACAAAGATGAAGTATTATGTGACATAATGCATATGGATGTGTGCCATATACTCTTAGGGAGTCCATGGCAGTATGATAGGAAAGTTTTTCATGATGGGAGGAAAAATACTTATTCTCTCAAGAAAGATGGGAAGAAACATACTATGTCATCCTTGGAGGATGAAGTAGTTCAGGCAGGTTCAAGATCAAATATTTTGTTGATATATGGAAAATAACTATTGTAAGAAGTTTAGAAAGAAAAGAATCTACATTTTTCCCTTGCTGGTAAGCCAAAGGTAGTTTTAACTTCCACGAATTTAGATGATTTTCTTGGTGAAGTTAAAAATTTCCTTGATGAGTGTGTTGACATTATTGTGGATGCGTTTCCAAATTATTTGCCCCCTATAGGAAGTATTAGTCATCACATTAGCTTAATACCTAGTGCAAGTTTACCTACTAAAGGAGCATACAGATTAACTCATCAAGAAAATGAACAAATCAAACAACAGGTGCAGGAGATGTTGGACAAAGGATTGATAAAAGAAAGCTTGAGTCCTTATGTAGTATCCATTGTACTTAGTCCAAAGAAATATGGTGGGTGAAGTATTTGCACTGAATTTAGAGAAATCAATAAGATCACTACGGGGTATAGATTCCCTTTACCCATAATTAATGATCTTATGGACTATTTAAGTGGTTCAAAATATTTTTCCAAAATGGATTTGAAGAGTGGATATCATCATATTAGGATAAGGGAAGGGAATGAATGGAAAACAACATTTAAAACTAATGATGGTTTGTATGTATGGTTGGTGATGCCATTTGGGCTTGCCAATACATCTATTACCTTCATGAGGTTGATGAATGAAGTTTTAAATGAATTCACTAGGAAGTTTGTGATAGCTTATTTAGATGACATTCTTATTTTCATTCAGAATAGAGAAGAGCATTTAAGACACCTTACATTGGTGTTGAGAACTTTGCGAAAGGAGAGGTCACTGATAAATATGAAGAAATGTAGTTTCCTGAAGAAAGTGTTAGTTTACTTGGGATTTGTAGTTTCAGAAGAAGGACTAAAGATTGATCCTGATAAGGTACAAGCGATTTTAAATTGGCTAGTTCCAAAGAATGCTTATGAGGTAAGGAGTTTTTATGGACTTTCTAGTTTCTATAGGAAGTTCATTAGGAATTTCAGTCAGATTTGTGCACCTTTTATAGATACTTTCAAATGAAGCAAAAAACCTTTCAAATGGACAAAAGCAACAGATACGAATTTCAAGTTACTAAAGAAAAAGATAACTTAGAATCCTATATTGACTTTACCCAATTTTGATAAAGTGTTTCAAGTTGAAACAAATGCTAGTGGGACAATAGTGGGAACAATTTTGAGTCAAGAGCAAAGGCCAGTGGCATATTTCAGTGAAAAATTGAATAAAGCAAAAAAAAAATACTCTTCATATGATAAATAATTAAATGTTGTTGTTCAGGCTCTTAAGAAGTGGAGACATTATTTGATGCCTGAAGAGTTTGTGTTGTATTTTTAAAATCATGATTTGCAGTTCATAAATAATCAGCCAAAATTGAACCATAGACATGTTAAATGGGTATAATTTTTGCAAAACTTTACCTTTGTTATCAAACATACAAGTGGTAAGTCTAATAAAGTTGTTGATGCTTTCAGCAGGATAAATCTGGTAGTAAAAGAAAGTAATGTCATTACTTTGGCATTTGAAAACTTGGTTGATATGTATAAAGAAGATTTAGATTTCAAGGATATATATGCTTCCTACGAAAATCTAGTTACCCATAACAAATCCATTGGTTAGGTTACATGTTGCAGGAAGGTTTTCTATTCAAGGATAGTAAATTGTGTATATCAAAATGTTCAATGAGAGGGAATTTGATTCAATAAAGTCATAGTGGAGGTCTATCATGAAATTTTGGACAATACAAGACATTTTCTCTGGTGAGTAATTTTTATTTTTTGCCAAAGATGCAACATGATGTGAGGAAATTTGTTGAAAGATGTAGAATATGTCAACATGCAAAGGGAAGAAGTCAAAACAAAGGATTGTATTAGCCCTTTCTTATTCCATCTAGGACTTGGTAAGCATGGATTTGTTTTTGGGTTTACCTAGATCTCAGAGAGGTCATGATTGAATTTATGTTGTGGTAGATAGATTTTCCAAAATGGCTCATTTTATTGCATGTAATAAGACTAATGATGCAACCAATATTGCTAATCTATTATTTCTATAAATTGTAAAGTTGTATGGGTTACCTTTGATTATTGTGTCTGACAAGGATACAAAGTTTGTTGGTAATTTTTGGAGAACTCTATGAAGAAGTTGGGGACTAATCTCATATTTAGTCCTTCTTATCACCCTCATATTGATGATTAGACTGAACTAGTAGATAGGCGCTTGGGAAACATACTGAGAAGTCTTGTGTATGAACATCCAAAATAGTGGGACTTGGATATATCTTAGGCTGAGTTCACATACAATGATTCACCAAACAAAATTACAGGTATGAGTCATTTTCAAATTTTCTATGGGATGCATCCAAGAGGTGTATGTGGACTTGGAGATTTGGGAAAACAGGAAAGGAGAAGTGCATAGGGTGAATACTTTGTAATTAGTATGCATGAAGTGCAAGAGAATATCAAGAAAATATTACAAGAAAGTGCAGAAAAATATAAACAAAGAGAAGACTTGAAGAGAAGAGAAGTAAATTTTCAGGTTGGATATTTAGTGTTGGCCTATCTTAAAAAGGAAAGGTTCCCTAAAGGAACTTATAATAATTTGAATCTTAATAATATTGGACCTTGTAAAGTTTTAAGGAAGTTTTTTGCAAATGATTATGATACTAAGCTTCATTCTAACCTTGAGATTTCACCAATATGTAATGCTTTATATTTGTATCCTTTTAAAGGTGCAGGTATCCAGAAATATGGTATAACTTTAGATGGAAGTGAAACAACTATAGATTGGAAAGGCCAAATTCCACAAAAATAACAACCTCGAGTGGAAGCCATTCTTGACAAAAGAATCCCAAGGAAAACCAGGAACAAAAGATTCTTTTAGTACTTAATCAAATGGAAGAATCAGCCTATTGAAGATGTAGTCTTGATGAGAGATCAAGAAATTTCCAAGTCCAATGCACACCCTAAATACTTAATGAAGAATTTTTTTTTCCCTAGGAGTATGATGCAGGAGCATCTAGATCGGGTTTCATTCATTGATGAGTCAACCTTCCATGTATTTTTTTCCAAAATAGATTCGAAATATCTCCTTTAGGAATATTTCTGCAACATTCACAACCTTGTAAGTGGATTTCACAGGTATAAAATTATTATAATTTCTTAATTCATCCACCAGAACCATAATTGAATCATGTTTTTTTCAAGTCAAAGGAAAACCTGTGATAAAATCCAAAGATATTACCTCCCACTTCCATTTAGGGATTGGTAGGGGTTGCAACAAACCTGCTACATGTTGCCGTTTGACCTTCACCTGTTGACATTCCTAACATTTAGACATATAATCAACTATATATTCCTTCAAATTTGGCAAAAAGGATTGCTTCCTGAGGTTTGTTATCATATTTTGGTAAGCAAGGTGTCCTGCAGAAGGGGTTTTTTGCATTTCATTCAAAATAAACAGCTATAAATATTCAAAATTAGGCATGTATACTCTTATTTTAAACCAAATTAATCCTTTCTAGTCTGATTTGAACTATTTCCCATTCAAGTTTATATCTTATGTCAGGAGTTTATTTAGTAGGTTCCCATATTCAACATCATGGATGCTAGCCATTTTTATTCTTCTCAACAAATCACCTTCTAGTTGACTCACAATGACCTCATACACTGCGTGAGTTCTTCAGCTGAGTGCGTCAACCACTTTATTTTCCTTACCTTTGATGTGCTTCACTTCAAAGTTAAATTCACTTAAGAAGGCCATCCATCGAGCTTGTATGGAATTGAGTCCAGACCGAGTAAACATATGCTTTACGTAGGTGTTATCTATCAATAAAATGAACTTTTTCCCTAATAGGTAGTTATGCCACGTCTTTAAATCATGCACTACTACTACCAATTCTAGATCACTACATAATTTCCTTCATGACCCTCCAACTTGTGATATTCGTAACATACCACATTCCCTTCTTGATATAGAACTCCCCCAATCCATCCTTTCTAGCATCAGTACATACTTTGTAGTCTTTATAGGGGCAAACCACCTTTAGGATAGCAGACAGGTTTAATAGTCCTTTTAGGTTTTCAATGCTCTCCTGACACTTGAAAAAACATACAAACTTTATTCACTTCCTTTTTAAGGAATTAATAGGATAGGTTATACCTGAGAACCCTTGGATGAACCTCTGGTAGTACCCGATAAGTCCCATGAAAGGTCAGATGTCAATTATATCCTTAGGCACATGCCATTCCAAAATTTCCTTTATCTTCTATGGATCTACTGCAATACCTTTTTTTGAGATGACATGCCCTAAGTACTGAATTTTTTTCTTGAATAATTCACACTTATCGAATTTAGCATACTGCTAGTGGTCTCTTAGGGTATGTAGTACGATTTTCAAGTGTTGTTGATGTTCTTATTCTGTCCTTGAGTATATCAGGATATCATCAATGCAAATCAACATAAATTGATCCAAGTACTTGTTAAAAATGTTATTCATTAGACACATAAATGTAACATGGGAATTGGTTAAGCCAAAAGGAATTACTACGAATTCATAATGCCCATATCAGGTCCTAAAGGTTGTTTTGTTAACATCTCCAAACCTCAAATAAAACTTGGAGAATACCTTTTCTTCCCGTACTTTATTGAACAAATCATTTATCCAAGGTAGAGGATACTTATTCTTGATGGTTACTTTATTTAATTGTATGTAGTATATGCACAGTCTTAAAGTCCAATCCTTCTTCTTGACAAATAGAACTGGGGATCCCCAAGGTGATACAATAGGGATAATATAATCCCTATCTAGTAGTTATTGTAACTGGATTTTTATTTCTGTAAACTCAGGGATACTCATTCGATAAGGTACTTTTGATGTTGGAGCATACCGAAGTATAACATCAATGGAGAAATATATTTCTCATGGAGGGGGAAGTCCAGGTATCTCTTTTGGGAACAAATCCATGAATTCACTTAAAACTATGTGGTCTCTTACAGATGTTGGGTTTTCATTAAGGAGTAAGTCAGCAATCTTTAGAACATAGAGATTACATCCCTTCCTCAAACACTTCCTTAATTGCAAGGCAAATATCTGCCTTAAAGAAATAGGATTATTAAAACCATTTACCTTCCTAATAATTGTATCTTCATCTACATAAGTAAAGGTTTTATCAAAGCAATTTAGTACTACCTTATACTTTTCTAACCAGTCCATGCCAATAATCATATCATGAGACAATAGAGGCAACACATTCAAATTGATTCTAGTTACATGCTCCTGTATTGAAATTTCAAAATTAACAACAAACTCTTACCTTCCTTTTTGATCCAATGTCCAATTGGATTGACCAAAGTCTTCCATTCCTTACCTTGGGTAGCTGACAAGTTTCCATCATTTTAGGAGTGATGTAACTTAAAGTAGCTCCTAGATTAATTAATATGGAGAGATTTCAATTAGAAATAGTACCTTCAATATCTACGATTGCATATTGATGATATGTCTGTCAATCTTCAAGAGCTTCATTAATATGGTGGAAACATTTTCCAATTTCTACCAAAATGGAAGCTTATTATAGGTTGTGTACAATCTTATTGGATTCCTCGTGGAGTGGGAAATTCCTTCTTACATGGAAAACTTCGCATTACTAACACTTTAGAGGTTCCTTAGGGGTTCTAGTTTCCCCTTTAGGTCCAAGGTGCACAGTTTTATTGTCCTTACGCTGAAACTGTCCATCTATGTTATAGGAATTTTCTTGAGGATTCCTTGGCATGTTCCTGAAGGGTGGTGGTTGGAATCCCTTCTTTCGCTGGTTACACTTTTCTTGCTTCCTATCCTTCTAGGCTTTGCATAGGTCATTCCTTTGTTTATACTTCTCAAAGCATAGTCTTGCTTTTCTTAACACTTCATCTAGGGTCTTTGGATTATCAAATTCAATCCGATATTTGTAGGACTATGGAAAGAAACTTAAGAATTGTTGGAATTTTACCTTTTCTTCTTTAATGTACGACATGAAACGTAGCTACTCTAGAAATTATTTGATGAGGTCCTACATGGTCATTTAAGCAAGTTTCAGTTCATAGGATTCCTTGGTATTCCTTTCATAATATATTTATGATAAATACTACTTCTTGAAGAGTTTTTTAAACTCTGACCATTCCGCGTTCTTCTCTTTTAATCCATGTGAGATCTTTAGGTCCCGCCACCAAATACTAGCCCCTCCTTTCATGTTATAAACTTTCATCCTTACCTTCATGTTGCTGGAGTAGTTGTATATCTAAAATTACTTCTTAACATATAACAACCAAGATTCCTCTTATTCTCCAGTCTGTGATTCCCCATCAAAACTCATGGGTTCTTATTTTCTTGAATTCTCCTTCCAGGTGGACCACCATTCTCTTACCTGATGTTTGGTCTTGATTCCTATATTTTTTAGTTTCCTGGGAGGAATTGTATTTTCTTTCAACATTGTCCCAAACTTTAGGGTCCCTCCCTGCTTCTACTAGTGGTTTTTCCCCATTGTTCCTCTCTTGCAAGATTTTCAATAATATCTCATTGAGATCTTGCTATTTTTCTCGAGCCCTTTTCAACTATTCATTTTCTGGTTTGAAGCTCTATAATTCCTTTAGCATATTCTTCATGGTTTCCAGTACCTAGCTAGCTTCAGAACACTCTGGTTATGGTTTCATTGCTTGAGGTACTAGTGTGCCTTCTTCAGGTGGGTACTCAGGTTTATTTTGTGCGGCCATCGATGTAACTTGTTACAGAGAAATTCTTGTTTCGCACATAAAAAATTCCAACACAAAAATGTTTAGAAAATCAAAACAAATTTTCCATAATGCACTGGAACTAGATGTTCCCCAAATGGCCATAGGGTTGAAACCTGTGGCTCTGATACCATATGTAACATACCCTATTCACTTGTTAAAAAATCATATAATTTTTTTTCTTTTTAAGTATAATTTATTTCCCAAGAATTTTGGCTATAAACATTCAACCTTAATCTATTAAAAATAACCAACATTAACTTTTGTAATAAAGTCCACTTTCACACCCAGAAAGATCGTTACCACACTAAAGCTGATCCTTCCAAATTTTTCTTTTTCCATTCCGCCCTTCCTCTTTCAACTGCAGGCTTCAAAATTTGAAGCATAACATCCGTCTAAATCAATAATCTACACTTCCTCCTTCTGCTGCGGACCGTGGAAATTGGAAGCTTGTCTTGCGACATGATCCTTTATCCCCTCCTTTTTCACTTTCTGCATTCCACCATGCTGATTGCGGATCCCAAAAGGATTCTTTTTTAATGAATTAACCTTTTCCTTCCCACTTTCTGCATTCCTCTATGCAGGTCATGAAAAATCTTATGTCATTTACCACTTATCCTTTCTTTTTCGCTTTTTCTATTCCGCTATGCGGATATCTTACCTTCCTTATAACTTTGCTCTTCCTTTCTAATTTTCTCTTTACACTATGTGGATCACAGATCATGAAAAAATAACTTTATTATGACTCAACCTTTCCTCTTCGATGATGTGGATCATGGATCACATAAATCTTATCATTCTTATGAATTTACCTTTCTTTCCTCTTTCCTCTATGAGGATCGTGAATCGCGAAAATATTAACATTCTTAGGAATTAAATTTCTAGGCTTATGCGCTCCTTTCGACCCAAATTTTTCTCCTAACTTCCCATTACATCCTTTTTATGACTAAGGAAACTCCCAAACCTAAAAGGAATCCTTGCGTTAAGCCATTAGGGTTAATTAAACTAGCCAAGGATTAGGTGTTTGGTGGTGTGCAGTGGTGAGTTCTTAAGACTTCAGTAGCCAAACTCTCCTTCACTGTATTTTACCTCCCCTTAGGAAAATATATAATTACAAAGGGCTTCACTAAACAAGGAAAGCCAAACCTAGGAGAGCACATTGGATTCCCTACCAAGGGTCCCTTACGCTGGATTTAAAGAAAACAAACAACATCCTAGTAAAAATTTAAAGGAACTGTACTACACCATTTGAGCAACCAAAATCACCAAAAAAAAGTTGCTGTCCTTGAAGGACAGAGTAGATGCATCCCATCTTTGTTTCTCTGTGCATCCCATTCGTCAACACTACTTTTCATTAACCATGATATATGCCCTCCTGATAGTTAAACTCTAATTTCGCAGAGTTAAAACAATAAGCTTCAATTTGTAGAGGGAATTGATATTTCCAATGATCAATTTAAGCTAAGTTTGAAAAGTGTGAGGAATGTACAACCTTGATAGATATAAGATAAAGGTGATTAGATCAACAGTCGAGAATAACTCCACTGAATGAAAGTAACACTTGAGATAAGTGCTGAGAACCAAAGATGCTTATGGATAAAACACCCTTATGATCAATGATAGGGATAGATCATGGAGAATATCAACGAATTTGAGCCATTTAGTGGGGAGAACTAACAAAAACAAAGAAACACTTGTGGTGCGTGATGGGAAATGTGCGTAAAAGACATGTCCCCTTCCCATTGGATATCATGCTCAAATATTGGAGGTGTGAGACTCACTTTTTGGACCGCGATGTTTAAAGGGTCGCATACTTCAACGAATAGGATTTGGGTGAAGAATGATCGATGGTTTGATTCATTTTGTTGATTCAACTAGAACTGGTTAAAAAAAACTTGGTGTGCATAGAATTTTATAAAATCCATCTTGGCGTATTTGGAGTCCACCGTCGACCTAGATCTAACGGTCCTCAAGGATTCCGTTGATCCAACTATCAGGTGAGTTAACAACTGAGGATGGATGGAGAATAAATAATGCAATTGAGTTAGTTTGATTTGGATTCTATCATTGATCGAGGTTGGCATGGATTCAACGATAGAGGATTATTCCTCTCAATCAACTAGTTAGGGAGTTAACTTCACAGGCCAGACATGGATTTCTTGTGAAATCTGGTTCATCACATACTTGAAGTCCTCTCTTTGTCGAGCATTAGAGGGATCATAGGCTACGTTGGTTGACTTGGCAATTCGGCTAAATATATCATCGACAAAAACATAAGACAATCGATCTAGAGGCTTCATATAGAGGGGCCCGACGTCAACCCGTTTTCAACATTGCTTTTTTTAGCAAACCCAAGGCATTAACATTGTAGCAATATGAAAATATACATTCATACTTCTACATACACGCCTTAAGCTCATAAATCAGAGGAAAACATGAAAATGATGGTGACTCTTTATAGAAACTATAACATCATCTAAGTGGCCATTTTCATCAATATAGAGCACAATCATTTAAAATGGAGAGTGTGATTAACAATTTTATAAGCATCATTCCATCAGTGAAATTGAATATCCTAATTATCATTTCCTTGACATTGTAACATAATTATACACAGAGAAACATACCTTGAGTTTACAAGAATAACAGGAATAAAACCTCAGTAAGGAAACCGGTTTGTAACAGAGTCGCAATGAAAAGGGAACAACCATGTTCCACCCAACCGTATATTAGGAACATATCACTCTGTCCTCAATCACCCTTGACCTAAGCTATGCATGATAAGAGTGGTGACAGTCAAACTAAGTCCATTTTTCCAGAGAGAAATCACTTACCTCACATAGAGTGCTCACACAACAAGTATTCGTTGTTCCAGCATGCTCATCGGTGTATGGCCTCCTAGCTTATGCTTCCTTATTTATCCCTTTTTTTTTCCTAGTTATTTTGTAGCTAATGACCAATTCCCCCCAAGAATTTCTTCTCCACTATGTCTTTGATTCCCCATGGTGGGTCTAGCGCCATACTACCATTCCCATGCATGGTGTAATTTTTTTGAGAATGACCCTTCACATCCCCCACTATCGCATGCATAGTTTCATATTTCAAAATGGTTGTTCATATCATTCATACTTTTATTAAAAGCATAATGTTTCAGTTACATTTTTCCTCCAAGGACCGATTGGCATATTCCAGGTATTCCAACCACATTAAAAAATAAAATATTCTTTAAAAAAATTACAAATAAAGTTTTTTCAATTGGGGGATATTATAGGATGGAAGATAATAAGGGCTCTTAAGGTGAACACAAGGGTGCAAGAATGTAGAAAGAAACCGATGTGGGTAGGTATTACAAAGTACATAAAAAATATCCAAAACTTTTTTGGGCTCATCCTCCCAGTTGATGTAAAGAATGCCCGCAAAAATTCACAAAAGGTTCAAAATTTCCCCATGGGCATGCTTGACTAACTGTAGGCAGTTTATATTTAGTCTTTCATGCATAATGAAATACTTGCGGGAAAGGTTTAGATAAATGCACACATGAAGAAGAAAAATGCTCGCATGAGTGAAGGAGATGTCATTAAAATGCATGCAGGGTCACCAATATGCCCGCATGTGGAGGAGGAAAATGCCAGCCAGGCCTTAATAATATCCTCAAGCCTCAAATATTCCCACACTCGAGAGTAAAAATTCCCACAAGGAAATAGAGAAATAAAAATTCCCATGGAGAAATAGAGTTAAAATGTCCGCAGTTTGTAAAAATTCCCACAACTATTTAAATATGTCCACATTTAAGTTTTAGAATACACTTACATCAATTCTTCAAATTGGATAAGCAATTGATTTGGCAAAATTTATGCACCCTCTTGATGTTAGTTTTTCATCACATTTAAGCTAGCATTATGATCTTAGGATCTTTTCACTGAGAGAATAACAAGCACAGCAATAAAACACAAGCACATCACAAGAGACAAGAGACACAAAGAGTTTTCCTCAGGGAAACCATAAAGGAGAAAACCCCGCAACTTCCTCTAAGATAGAATCAACACCAAAATAGTAAGAGATCTCCCAAAACAGCAGTAGTCTTCTGTCTTCTGTCTAGTCCCAAAATTTCCTTCTCCAGTAGTGCGCCACATTTGGGAGAGCAAGTGATATATTTCACTAGTGATAAATAGAGAGACTCTCACTCTCTATTTATATTCATCCATTCACTTGAATTTCCTTTTCACACGTAGGCTCAACCTAATAATTACTACTCGAGCCTACACCTTAATTAGTGTATAATAACTCAAGTGCCTCGAAACTATGGGGACTTACCTAATGACTTGATATGACTTGATTACATTATTAATCCTCCCGATCGGAACATCAGGGCATGACCACATGACTCAAATACATAATAGAGACATCCCGGAATAAACATTGGGTTACAATATATAAGATACATAGAAGAATACATTCCGAAGTTACATATACATAAACACTCCCTCTTAACTAGGAAGGTATTCTTTCGACACAATTTTCAGCACTAGTCTTCTTCTCTGTATCAACTGGATCATCTCGTCTTCAAGTCATCTTCGTCTTCAATTCATCATCAGATATGGATCATCTCTCGATATGGATCATCATCGAACATCATCACTAGATCTGGATCATCTCTCGATCTGGATCATCATCACTGGACTGGATCTGGATCATCACTCGATCTGGATCATTACTGCTGGATCATCATTACTAAATCTGGATCATCACTCGATCTGGATCAACATTGGTGCTATCTCATGATTTTTCTCGTCATAGGAAGTTCTACAGAGCCGACCCTTTTTCATGCTGGTTGTAGGCCTACCCTCATGTAGGTCTTCTCCCAGCACTTACATCTGACCTGCTCGTCAGAAAGGCACGCCCAGCACTCACATCTGATCATGTAGTAAACTACAATCCCATTAGAAAGGCCCAGCACTCACATTCACCAGCATGATAGGACACACCTACTATCATCCATGAAATGGCTTAGCACTTACAACCACCAGCATGATAGGACACACCTACTATCATCTGTGGAAAGGCATAGCGCTCACATCCACCAGTATGGTAGGACACACCTACTACCATCTGTGGAAAGGCTCAGCACTTACAATCACCAGCATGGTAGGACACACCTACTACCATCTATGAAAAGGCATTGTACTTATAGTCACCAGCATGATAGGACACACCTACCATCATCTGTGAAATGGCACAGCACTTACAGTCACCAGCATGATAGGACACACCTACTATCATCTGTGACAAGGCTCAGCACTTACAATCACCAGCATGATAGGACACACCTACTATCATCTGTGACAAGGCTCAGCACTTACATCCATCCAGGTGGGAACACATCCTGCTCACAATGATGGAAGGGCATGCACTCATATATGATCATGAGGGGAACACATCCCAACAATCATATTAGAATGGCCCCAAGTCCTCCTCGACTGAGCTACTTGGTAACTGACCAGGCGCCTCCATTCTCCTAGAGAAG